>JBBYHL010366429.1:0-22041 GCA_038381835.1 Adansonia madagascariensis
GGATAAATAACATTGATGCTTTGGTTTCATAAAAAAAACTTCTTTTTCCACCATTTTTTAGAATCAAAGTTCATTTCTCAATTTGTATAATCATGGATTCATGTAATAATATCCCTTTTTTTCATGATTGGGAACCATGAACTCATTCTCCTCATTGGGATGAACGACATTGATGCTTTGGTTTCATAAGAAAAGCTTCTCTTCCCACCATTTTTTAGATTCAAAGTTCGTTTGTCAATTTGGATAAACATGGATTCACATAATAATCTCCTTTCTTTTCATGATTGGGAATCATAAACTTATCCTCTTTATTAGGATAAATGACATTGATGCTTTGATTTCATAAGAAAAGCTTCTCTTTCCACCCTCTTTTAGAATCAAAGTTCGTTTGTCAATTTGGATAATCACGGATTCACATAATGATATCCTTTCTTTTCATGATTGGGAAGCATGAACTCATTCTCCTTATTGGGATAAATGAAATTAATGCTTTGGCTTTGCAGAAAAAGCTTCTCTTCCCACCATTTTTTAGAATCAAAGTTTGTTTGTCAATTTGGATACTCATAGATTCACGTAATAATCTCCTTCCTCAGCTGAGGGACTTTTGAATTCGAATTCATCTTCAGCTTCTAAAACACGTTCCTACATCAAGAAAACCAAAATCCCATAGCTTTTCAGTTACCACCCAAAAACAGGCCCAAAACACTCATTCCCAACCATTACACATTCTAAAAATCACCCTTATCCATACTAGAACCAAAACCTCATTGTTTCTCTTTTTTTTGCTTATTAACATCAAGGAAAATAGAGAAATTCAAGCCATCTCTGCTGCTGCAACTACTTGGACAAAATTGAAGTCTTATTGGTATAACTTCCTACTTTATCACTTTCATTTTCTATTTTCTATCATCTTCATCATTTTAATGAGCTCTCCATGTTTCCATCATCCTCTTAGGATTCTTACGCATTATTGTGGCTTTTGGTTGTGGTAGTTTAGGATTTGGATGCCTTAATGACCTTTTGATGTGCAAAATGCCTCATTTTATTTTTATTATTTTGATTGCTCTTGGTCATGCATTTTATGCCATATCCATGCATCTTGTTATCCTTAATCCATGTATGAATCATTTGCCTAACACATTTCAAGCACATTTACACATTAGCTTGCATGAATCATTGTCATTTTCAGCATCTATAACATTTTCTTGTCAAAATGCATAACACTTTCTTTGTCTAGACCATTGGTAAAGTTAGCATGCTCATTAATGTTTTGTGCCATCCCCTTATATGTTTGTTGTCTTCCCCTTATCAAAATGCATGTTTGATGGCTGTAAAAAGAAAAAACTGATTTTTAAAGCCTCCCTAAGCCAAGCATGTTAACCTCAACCAATGAGGATTAGCATGAACTTAGCATTTTCTTTAAAGTTAGAAAAAAAAATCTTAGGGAAAGTTAAGTTTTCCAGATATGGAATCTTAGTTGAACGAACTCAAATCTTCTGATTTTCCAACAAAAATGGCCTTGCACTCATTCCCGAAATGTTCATTTTACTCAAAACCTTGAGTGGTATGATCAATGGGCTGTTTCATCATCTCAAACTACTCTAGGGATATGCAAATGAGTTTATGACACTCATTCCACTCTTTCCCTTCAGTTATGGACATTCAAATGTCAATGACTTGAGTTTGGACCTATAAACATAAAGAAAATGAGAAATATCCCCTGCTTCGCTTTGTCCCCTGCTGGCAGTACAACTATTGCAAATTAAAAAATCACTTTAAAATCCTAACTAATTTTTCATGAATTTTTTTATATTTTTCTCTTAAAGTGTGTCAAATTATCTTTACAACGATGTCTTTTTCATCCCTGGATCAGTCCAGATGGAAGAGTTATGATTTTTCAAACCTAGACTATCTAGAACCCTAGACTTAACAAAGTGCATTCTATTTGGGCCCTTTAGACCCAATAAACAATTTTTCCAAATCCGTCCAATGTTTTTCCTAAAAGGTTCATGAAATCCCCTTTTCGAAAAGGTATTATTTGCAATTTTTTGATACCAAATGAGTCCGAAATGATTTTTCAAATTTTGACACACCCTGTCCATCGTATGCACTGCCAGCAGCGAAATTAATCCGAACTTGAAAATTTATTTCCCAGAAAGTGATGTTTTGGGATATTGGGAATATTTTTAGATTGACCCTCGTCGAGTTAGCTTTCTAGTGGTATCCTGTCTACCCTCTAAAGCCTTCAAACCAATCCAAAATAAATTCAGAAAGTGGGATCGCGCGATGCTGTCCCTCGTTCTTAGTCACGATCAAAATTAAGTTGTTTTCCTGAATTTCATCTCGAGACATTCGAATGTCTCCATGTCACCCCAATTAGACTCAAGAACATGCTTGACCTCCCACAAGCTCGTATCAAGGCACGAACATACTTTACATCTTTACCGTCCTCATTCACAATAATTTCTTTTGCCAAAAATCGTCGGAATGCTCACCCATTTTCTAAATCATGAAGTTTTGTCAACTTAAGTTTTCCAACCTAACTTCTTTAGAGAGTGTTAGATATGCACTTTTGGAGATACTCCAACCTCGACCTTCTGAGGTGATACTCCAACCTCACTCTTCAAATTTGTCAAGATCTAATAAATCTTCCTTTGTCAAATTATTTATCTATGAGGATACCCCAACCCTAACTTTTTGAGGGGATACTCCAACCTCGTTTTTCAAAATTGTCAACCTTTAAAAAAATCTTCCTTTGTCAAAATTATTCGTCATCCACGGGGGTATTCCAATCCCATCTTTTCGAGGGGATACTCCAATCCTATCTTTCAACTATAATTAAAATTTTCTCCTTGTCAGATTTCCATGAATATGTCAAACAAATCGTGTTTAATCAAGAAACCCAGATGCATCTCGAAAATTGTCGATTCGGTTATTCCCAGATAATCGATGCCAATTACGAGATAAATTCCAATAGTCTATCCCTTTTCTTTATCATTGCATTGAATGGTCCATGTTATGTTACTTTATTTATTCCCTTACTAACATGATTCCTTTGTGATGATTATTTGCATTCATGTTTCCCAATCATTTCAAGTAAAACTAAGGGTAATATTCCACGTGGGTATCTCTCCAGTGCCTAAAGTGGAACATTCCATTTTTCAAAGTAAAATCCAGAGGTCATTTTTATTGAAAATTCTATATTCCCTATCTCTCCAGGATATATATGAGATTAAATCTTTTTCATCAAAACCTGGATTTGTATTTCTATAAGATTCATGCATTAAAAAGGTTATATCGAAATAATGATGAGTTAAGATCGAAAGAATCAAAACCAAGATAAGACATAGCTAGTAAGGTATCGATTTTAGGCATCGCGAAGAGGTTTGTACCTCATATTGTGTAACCAACTCCCGAACCCAAATGATGAATCTTTGTATTACGTAGACCATGAGATTGATGTTTTGAGTTTCATAACTCATAACATAGGTTTGAATAGGCATTTGGTCATGCCTAGCCCAAAATGATCGGTGGCGACTCCATACGTTGGCCATTTCATGATGGTCATTTGAGACCAATAAGATGAGCAATTTTCTTATGGTCCCTTTTACTGTATCACAAGTAGAGAATTCATACATTCTTGTTCTCATCACATCATGAAAGAAATGTCTCGGTCAAAAAGACATTTCTAGGCTAGAAAAATGTTTTAAGTCGTATGCACCCATAGATCCGTGAGGATCCACCTTGTTGCGACAGCTTGGCGACTCCGCTGGGGAAAGTATTGAGAGTTAGGCCAATAACTAGCCGTGTCTTGATAGGTTCCCGGTTCCTTCGATCTTTGGTCATTATTTAATTATGACCCTTTTTCATTTTGTCAACTAATCTTTTGTTTGGGGTGATTATCAGGATTGTCTTTCTTTCAAATAATCATCAGTTTAATAAAAATGGTAATACAGGAGTAAGCAAAAAGGTTTAATTGTCTCCCCGTCACACATCGTGCACTTACATATGCATTAGAGTCCCGCCAAACACCATGGCGAGGTTATAACCCAACCATTAGGAGGAAGTGAGCTATCCACCTTCGTGAGTAACTGTCCACATAGGCATGGCAATAACTTCTCGGATGTAAATTACCTATGTCTTTCGTGAGTAACCCTCCGCATTTGCATAGGGAAATACATCCAATGAATCGAACCCATGTTGCCAAACCCACAATGGGTTTAGAATTGGGATCCCTCGACTGTCCTTATTAGACAAAGGAGCAATTCGGATACCTATTTAGGCATCAACTTAAACCTCATATAGCGAGCCCTACGAGCTAAACCATGTTAAATCATACCGGAACGCTGCTAGAATACTTGGAGAATAAGGTCACTCGGGGAAACATTCTTAACCTTTACTCTTAATTACCATAATTATGTAGGTGACAATGAGTATACAATTGTCACCCGCATCTGCCTTTTTATCATTTGTAAAGGCACGCCGTCGGCTGCACGAACGGTGACTAGTCTTTGTTTAAATATATGATAGTGAGCAAAAACCATCATTCATAATGTTATGTTGTAAACCGTTATGCTATTCGAGTCACGACTTAACGCACATCTGCACTAGTGGTGATAAATGAATATTACTACTGGTCGATTATTTTTCCATCAAAATAAAATATTGCATTACCTCATGAAGGGAGATTGCATCTTGGCATGTTGAAATGTTGCTTGTTTCTCATCTCACCACCTTGGTTGAGACATGTTATGAATATTTTGTTCTGATGTTCTTAAATTCTTTATTTCCTTACATTTGTCTCCTATATGTTCCACTAACTTATTTTCCTTTTGTTTGTGTTTTGGTGCATGCATCATCTTATCATAACTATCAGGACTATCATCATTTTGGGACAATTGTTTTGGTTTGGTGTTTAGTAAGGGGAATCATTGATGGAGCAATAGCTTATCTCCACTATTGAGTCCTTTGAAAACATTAGAATATGGTTAGAAGGTTGCCAACATCAAGACAGAGACATCTTAAAGCCTGACTACATCTTAGAAATGCATGAAAAGGTCAAGATCGATTTTCGTCAGAATGATTGTCAGGAATTAAAGCACATTTGGGATAGTTGGGATAACAACAAGAAAGAAGCCTTCACTAAAAAGAACGGGGATGTATCTCTCTTACTTCGAGTTTAGTTGGATGATGGCTTGCTAGGAGTAACTGCACAATTCTAGAATCCAGCTTACCAATGTTTCACCTTCAATCAATAGGATTTAGTCCCTACCATTAATGAATACATAGCTCTGCTCAACATAGAAAGGTCTAAGTCTGACCGAATTTACTGTAAAGCGTTATCGCCTCCTCCATTCAAGAAAAGGTTGAGGCAAATTCTTGGAGCCACAGAAGCATGGTTAACAATCACGTCAAAGTAAAAGGAAGCAGGGAATGTATCTCTTAGGCCTACTTGAAAGAGGCCATGGTAAATCTTTCTAACCAAAAGAAAGTTCAAGATGTCTACGCTCTAGCAATCTATGGGCTCGTCTTATTCTCGAAGACTTTGGGTTATATAGAGGCAGCAGTTGCAGATTTCTTTTCACGCCTATATTACGACATCAACCCTGCTTCTACCATCATCATCGAAACCATTCGCACCCTCAGTTTTTGTAAAAGAACGGGAATAGGAAGGTTTATCGAGTGTGCCCTATTGCTCAAGATATAACTCCTAGGACATCTCTATGTTAGGGAGAAAGAACCAGGCAAAATTTCTTTTACAAGTTCAGCCCTCTTTCCATAGTATTAAAGGAAGAATGTCATCAAGATAAGATAGAAAAGCATTGGGTTGAGGAACTATGAAATGTCAGGGAGGAAGAAATCACATGGAGAGCCCTATGGGTGTTCCCTTAGTCGATTGTGTATAGATGTGGAGCTACACTTATGTACCACTCCTGGGATTATAAGGAAATACCAATTATGCTCCTTTATTGGTATTGCGTTAGTTCCACTGCCAATAATTCATCATGTTCTTTGAAAACTTAGGGCATTAGGATTTTGAATACGAAGAGCCCAATTATAAAGCAAATGTCTAGTTAGCTTTCCAAGCCTGAAAGAAGGTCCATCGTATAGAAAGATATTAGAGAGGAAGCCCTACCATGCTTGGATATGAAGAATGGAGACTCCATCGTATCAATGATCCATTACCACCACCTAACTTTGAGGTAGTGCAAATCCCACTAGAGGAACCACCTTCTGAGATCGAGCAACTTAGGAGGGAGCTCAAGCGAGAAAAGGCATCTTTGGCCATAGAAATCTCTCGACTTAAGGAGGAAAAAGGCCAGCTAGTGAAATGGAAGCTAAATCAGCAAAAGAAGGAAGTTAAAACTAGCAAAGAAAAGTTCATGAGGGCACATGCTCTTACTTCTACCTACCAACGAAGGAATCAAAGACTCGAGGCCTAAATGCAAGATGTTAAAGCCACCAGGGTTGAAAAGAAAGCCCTTACTCATACAATCCTAGAGTTAGAACAGTCTCTTCAGGATTATCAAGATCATATCAATGAACTAACAATGGCTTCCAAGCAACACGAAATAGATTGGCAAGCGACAATTGACCAAGCACATCTGAACTACCAAGAACAACATCAATACTTTACTGAACAAATTTAAATGGCTCAACAAGAGATGGATAACATGATTGAAGCAGCTTGGTCCATAAGGCGAGACATCATATTTGTTGGAGATCGTGAGTAATAGCTTTTGGGTTTTCTTGATCGTGTGATTACACAATGTAATCACGTTAG
Organism: Adansonia madagascariensis; assembly: GCA_038381835.1. Taxonomy (NCBI): domain Eukaryota; kingdom Viridiplantae; phylum Streptophyta; class Magnoliopsida; order Malvales; family Malvaceae; genus Adansonia; species Adansonia madagascariensis. The sequence continues at coordinate 6,785 of JBBYHL010366429.1, forward strand.
ATACTTTCAGATATAATCATGTCGTAAAAGAAAAAAACCCTTTTGTGACTCTATAAATGATGTTATTGACAAAGTTGTTCCAAGAATCAATTGTCTCCAATGCATATGCACATTTAATTTCACCGTTTTTCATACACTTGTATCAATCATTCATTATATTAACTCATCATTTCATTATAAATGCTCATTAATAAATACATTTTTAAATAAGTCTAATACGGGAATTGGGCCATAAAAGTGCAAGGGATTTTGAGATTAATCAGGAAACATGAAACATTACATCACACACCACTATAACACATGATGCCATAAACAAATCATGGAGAGTGATCGTGAAGCTCGTATTGAATGACTTGAGCTATTGGTTAAGGAATCACAAGACCAGATGTTTCGTCAGCAACACAAAATGCAAAATCAAATCGCAAAACTTATAGAACTAATGACTGCCTCTATGAAAGAAAAAGGGAAAGCCAGCACTGCTGAAACAAGAAATGATCCTCCCAACACTGAAAGTCCCCTTGCCAATAATCCAAAAACTACCTATGAGGAAACTAGACAAAAGCAACGGCCCGCTCCTACACCTGCTGCTCAGGCTCTACCAGTCATCTACCTAAATCCCATTGTAGTAGGTTAATTCAATCCCAATGCTCAAGGGGTGAATGTAGGAGTCTCATCGATCGATCCAATAACCTTGGACCAAGAGGAACCGAGAAAATAGAAGGTCAAAAGTCCACCATGACTGTAAAAAAAGTGAACAAATTCTAGCTACTGGAAAAATGCCTCCAAGCCATTGAGGGGAGTGATAAGTTTGGAGCTCTTGACACACAATCACTATCTTTGGTGTCCAACCTTGCCATTCCCCCAAAGTTTAAAGTCTCAGAGTTTAAAAAGTTTAATGGAACCATTAACCTACATCTGAATGTACCTGCGAAAGATGGTCGGGTACGAGAAAGATCAAAAGATCTTCATCTATTAGTTCTGGCACAGCCTTCTTGGGGCAGTAGCTCAGTGGTATATTAAGCTAGACAATGTGAAAGTCCAATCATAGGCTGACTTGGCTAAGGCCTTTCTAAATCAATGCCGGCACGTGTCAGATTGCCCTCATATCGATTTTCCCTGATGAATTTCGAGAAGAGATCCACTAAAAGTTTTAGATAATATGTTTAAAGGTGGAGAGAAGAAGCAGCCCTAGTCTAACCTCCCCTTATAGAAAAAGAGATGACAGTCACTTTTATTCACACCTTATGTGCTTCTTATTATGAGAAGCTTATAGGAAATGCCACCAAGAAATTCGTAGCTTGGTTCTCTCCGAAGAAATGATCGATGTCACCATTAAGAGTGTTAGAATATCTGCCGAGGAAATAGCTAGATCGAGTAAGAAACCTATTGCTAGTAAGAAGAAGGAAGTAAAGGCCAATGCCATAAACTATGCTGGCTCATCTCAACTGAGACAGTGTCAAGCACCCAACCCTCATTACTTAAGCACGCTACACTCTCACCCTATCATAATATCCCTACAGCCAATTTATACCACAACCTATAACGAATCATTTACAATCCCATCAAACCCACCACCAAGCTACTCTCCGCAAGTCCATCAAAATAGCCATCGAACAACCAATAATATACCTAGTAACCGAGGTCTAAATCAACAAAGGCAACAATTTGATCCCATTCATATGACCTATAAGGAGCTTTACAGAACTTTACTCCAAAATCACTTAATGGCTTCGATCTATGTCCTAGAAAAGAAGTCGCCATACCCATAATGGTATAACCTTAATACCCACTGTGAATACCATGCTTGGGTCACAGGGCATGACATCGAGAATTACATATCTTTCAAGCAAAATGTGCAAAATCTGATTAACTCAAAAGTCTTACAGTTCGAGATAAGCTAGGGACCAAAAGTTGTTGCCAATCCTTTAGCAAACCAAACAGAGCCAGCTACAAACATGACAAACACTGAGAACAAACATAAAGTCAAGACAAGCGTAGAGGAAGTAAGGATGCCAATGTCCTTGGTCTGGCAGGCATTGATTTGGGCAAGATTGCTTAACATAACCAAAAAATTAGTGGATAATCCTGACAACTTCTGTGACTTCCACACTATTATGGGGCATACCTTATAAGCATGCAAGGAGTTTAGATCCATGATTCAAAGAATGATGAATGAAGGCCAGATAGAATTCTATCATGAAATCACACCTACTGGTGAGTCTGTCAAGGTTATAGGAGATAAAACCATACAGCCACCTTATAGGAGAAACCGACCTCTCATTCTTTATGGCAAGTTAAGTCCTATGGTTAGTTTTTTGACACTTACACTGAAGTTAGTTGTCGAGGTACCTAAACCATTCTTGTATAAGAGCAACAAAGCTATTCCATGGAAGTACGAGAATCAGGTAATGATGATCAAAGAACTAACTCTCGCAACTATTGCAATGGAGCTGCTAAGAGTTAGTCACCTAACTCATAGCAGTAAGTGTTATGCTCCCTCAACTCAAGAAAAATAGAAGGTTGATGCATCTCCAAGCACCAGTACCACTTAAGCCTAAGCAAAGAATTTCAAGCCTAAGAAAGTCAAGGAAGCAGTTAGTGAAAAAAAAGCCATGGAGTTTCTTAAGTTCATCAAGCATAGTAAATATTGCATTGTAGACCAGTTAGGCAAACAACCCATAAAGATTTTTGTGCTCTCTCTGCTTCTTAATTCAAAGGTTCATCGAAATGCATTATTGAAGGTGTTAAACGAAGCATATATGCCACCAAACGTCTCTATGGACAAATTAAATCAGTTAGTGAACAACATCATGATTGGTAATTATATCTCCTTCACCGATGATGAGATCCCACCCAGAGGTAGGGGTAGTTATAAAGCTTTGCATATCACTATCCATTACAAGGGGTGCATTTTGCCCAAAGTACTCATAGATAAAGGGTTGGCCCTTAATGTCATGCCTATGACTACATTAAGCAAACTCCCTGTCGATCAGTCTAGCATTAAGAGTAGCCATACCATAGTCTAATCTTTTCATGGAACATGTCACGGAGTAATTAAAAATATCACAATCCAACTGCAAATAGGCCCATGCACATATGAAGTGGACTTTCAAGTTATGGATATTAATCTTTTATACAATTGCCTATTAGGAAGACTATGGATACACTCTGTCGAAACCGTCCAATCCTCTCTCCATTAAAAGCTTAAATTTGTGATAGCTGACAAAGTAGTCACCATCAGATGCCTGCTCGAAATAATCGATGGTGACTCTATACATTGGCCAATTCGTGATGGTCATTCGAGACTAGTAAGATGAATGATTCATCTTATGGTCCCTTTTACTATATCATAAGTAGAGAATTCATACATTCTCGTTCTCATCACATCGCGAAAGAAAAGTCTCGGCCAGGAAGACATTTCCAAGTTAGAAAAATATTTTCAGTCACATGAACCATATATCTGTGAGGATCCACCCCGGGGTACATTGCAACAAAACTCAATCTGCTTATTGGGATAAATGAATTGATGTTTTGGTATCATAAGAAAAGTTTTTACTTCCACCATATTTTAGAATCAAAGTTCATTTGTCAATTTGGATAAACACGGATTCACGTAATAATCTCTTTTCTTCTCCTAATTGGGAACCATAAACTCATTTTTCTGATTGGGATAAACAACATTGATGCTTTGGTTTCGTAAGAAAAGCTTATCTTCCCTCTAATTTTTAAAAACAAAGTTCGTTTGTCAATTTGGATAAACATAAATTCACATAATACTCGCTTTTTTTTCATGATTAGGAACCATAAACTCATTTTGCTCATTGGGATAAAATACATCGATGCTTCCATTTCATAAGAAAAGCTTTTCTTCTGACCATATTTTAGAATCAAAGTTCATCTTTCGACAAGGACAAATATAGATTCACATAATAGTTCTTTCCTTTTCATGATTGGGCAGCATAAGCTCATTCTCCTCATTAGGATAAATGACATTGATGCTTTCATTTCATAAGAAAAACTTCTCCTCCCACCATTTTTTAGAATCAAAGTTTATTTGTCAATTTGGATAACCATGGATTCACGTAAAATTCTCGTTTCTTTTCATGATTAGGAGTTATAAACTCATTCTACTCATTGAGATAAATGAATAGATGTTTTGGTTTTATAGCAAAAGCTTTTCCTTCCACCATTTTTTAGAATCAAAGTTCATTTCTCAACTTAGATAAATATAGATTTACATAAAAATCTCCTTTCTTTTCACGATTGGGAGCCATAAACTCATTCTCCTCATTGGGATGAACGACATTCATGTTTTGGTTTTCTAAGAAAAGATTCTTTTCCCACTATTGTTTAGAATCAAAGTTTGGTTGTCAATTTGGATAAATACGGATTCATGTAATAATCTCCTTTCTTTTCATGATTGGGAACCATAAACTCATTCTGCTCATTGGGATAAATGAATTGATGTTTTGGATTCATAAGAAAAGCTTTTCCTTCCACTATTTTTTAAAATCAAAGTTCATTTGTCTACTTGGATAAATACGGATCCACATAATAATCTCTTTTCCTGTTATGATTGAGAACCATAAACTCATTCTCTTCATTAGGATAAACGACAATGATGCTTTGATTTCATAAGAAAAGCTTTTCTTTCGACCATTTTTTAGAATCAAATTTCATCTTTCGACTAGAACAAATACCGATTCACATAATAATCCCTTCTTTTCATGATTGGGCACCATAAGTTTATTCTACTCATTGGGATAAATGACATTGACGCTTTGGTTTCATATGAAAAACTTTTTTCCCATCATTTTTTAGAATTAAAGTTCATTTGTGAATTTGGATAAACATGGATTCATATAATAATTTCCTTTCTTTTCATGATTGGGAACCATAAACTCATTCTGCTCATTGGGATAAGTGAATTAATGTTTTTGTTTGATAAGAAAAGCTTTTCCTTCTACTATTTTTTATAATCAAAGTTCGTTTGTCAGTTTGGATAAACATGGATTCACGTAATAAAACTCATTCTCCTTATTGGGATAAATGAATTGATGTTTTAATTTTATAAGAAAAGTATTTCTTCCCACCTTTTTTTAGAATGAAAGTTCATTTGTCAATTTGGATAAATATCAATTCACATAATAATCTCCTTTCTTTTCATGATTAAGAACCATAAACTAATTCTCTTCATTGGGATGAACGACATTGACATTCAGTTAAGTAAGAAAAACTTCTCTTCCTACCATTTTTTAGAATCAAAGATTGTTTCTCAATTTGGATAAACATTGATTCACATAATAATCTACATTGTTTTCATGATCGGCAATCATAAACTCATTCTTCTCATTAGGATAAGGGACACTGATGCTTTGATTTCGTAAGAAAAGCTTTTCTTTTTTTTACCATTGTTTAGAATCAAAGTTCATCCTTTTACTATAACAAATATTGATTCACATAATAATCCCTTCCTTTTCATGATTGGGTAGCATAATCTCATTCTACTCATTGGGATAAATGACATTGATGCTTTGGTTTCAAAAGAAAAGCTTTCTTTCTAGCATTTTCCAGAATTAAAGTTTATCTGTGAATTAGGACAAACAGAGATTTAGATAATAATCTCCATTTTTTTCATGATTAGAGACCATAAACTCCTTCTCCTCATTAGGATAAACAACATTGATGCTTTTGTTTCACAAGAAAAACTTCTCTTCCCACCCTTTTTTAGAATAAAAGTTCATTTGTCAATTTGGATAAACACGGATTCACATAATCATCTCTTTTCTTTTCATGATTGGGAACCATAAACTCATTCTGCTCACTAGGATAATTGAATTGATGTCTTGGTTTCATGAGAAAAACTTTTTCTTCCACCAATTTTTAGAATTAAAGTTCGTTTGTCAATTTGGATAAATACAGATTCATGTAATAATCTCTTTTCTTTTCATGATTAGCAATCATAAACTTATTCTCCTCATTAGGATAAATGACATTGATGCTTTCATTTCAAAAGAAAAGCTTTTTTTTCGACCATTTTTTAGAATCAAAGTTTATCTTTCTACAAGGACAAATACTGATTCACATATTAATCCCTTTGTTTTCATGATTGGGCACCATAAGCTTGTTATCCTTATTGGGATAAATGACATTAATTCTTTGGTTTCATAAGAAAAAATTCTCTTCCCATCATTTTTTAGGTTCAAAATTCGTTTGTCAATTTGGATAAACACGGATTCAAGTAATAATCTTCTTTCTTTTCATGATTAGGAATCATAAACTCATTTTGCTCATTGGGATAAATGAATTAATGTTTTGGATTCATAAGAAAAGCTTTTCCTTCCACCATTTTTTAAAATCGAAGTTTGTTTTGCCTATTTACGTAAATATAGATTCACATAATAATCTCCTTTCCTATCATGATTAGGAATCATAAACTCATTCTCCTCATTGGGATAAACGACATTGATGCTTTGATTTCATAAGAAAAGCTTTTTTTGACCATTTTTTAGAATTAAATTTCATCTTTTGACTAGAACAAATATCGATTCACATAATAATCCCTTTTTTATTTCATGATTGGGCACCATAAGCTCGTTCTACTCATTAGGATGAATGACATTGATGCTTTAGTTTTATAAGAAAAACATTTCTTCCCATCATTTTTTAGAGTCAAGGTTCATTTGTGAATTTGGATAAGCATGGATTCACATAATAATTTCTTTTCTTTTCATGATTGGGAACCATAAACTCATTATGCTCATTGGGATAAATGAATTGATGTTTTGGCTTCTTAAGAAAAGCTTTTCCTTCCACTATTTTTTAGAATCAAAGTTTGTTTGTCTGTTTGGATAAACACGGATTCACATAATAATATCTTTTCTTTTCATGATTGGGAGCCATAAGCTCATTCTGCTCTTGGGGATAAATGAATTGATGTTTTGGTTTCATAAGAAAAGCATTTCCTTTCACCATTTTTTAGAATCAAAGTTTGTTTTTGTGAATTTGGATAAACGCAGATTCACGTAATAATTTCCTTTTTTCTCATGATTGGTAACCTTAAACTCATTCTTCTCATTGGGATAAACGACATTGATGCTTTGATTTCGTAAGAGCTTCTCTTCCCACCATTTTTTAGAATCAAAGTTCGTTTGTAAATTTAGATAAACACGAATTCACATAATAATCTCCTTTCTTTTCATGATTGTAAATCATAAAGTCATTCTCCTCATTGGGATAAATGACATTGATGCTTTGGTTACGTAAGAAAAGCTTCTCATCCCACCATTTTTAAAATCAAAGTTCATTTGTCAATTTGGTTAACATGAATTCATATAATAATCTCCTTTCTTTTCATGATTGGGAACCATAAACTCATTCTCCTCATTGGGTTAAATGCCATGGATGCTTTGGTTTCCTAAGAAAAGTTTTTCTTTCAATCATTTTCTAGATTTAAAGTTCCTCTGTTAATTGGGGTAAACACGGATTCACATAATAATCTCTAATCCTTTCATGATTGGGCACCATAAACTCTTCCTCCTTATTGGGATAAATGAATTGATGTTTTGATTTTATAAGAAAAGTACTTCCGTCCACCATCTTTTAGAATGAAAGTTCATTTATCAATTTGGATAAACACTAATTCATGGAATAATCTCCTTTCTTTTCATGATTAGGAACCATAAACTAATTCTCCTCATTGGGACGAACGACATGATGCTTTGGTTTAGTAAGAAAAGCTTCTCTTCCCACCATTTTTTAAAATTAAAGATCGTTTCTCAATTTAGATAAACACGAATTCACATAATAATCTCCTTTATTTTCATGATTGGCGATCATAAACTCATTCTCCTCTTTGGGATAAGGGACATTGATGCTTTGATTTTATAAGAAAAGCTTTTCTTTCGACCATTTTTTAGAATCAAAGTTCATCTTTTGACTATAACAAATATCGATTCACATAATAATCCCTTCCTTTTCATGATTGGGCACCATAATCTCGATCTACTCATTGGGATAAATGACTTTGATGCTTTGGTTTCAAAAGAAAAGCTTTCTTTCTAGCCTTTTCTAGAATTAAAGTTCATCTGTGAATTGGGATGAACACGGATTTAGACAATAATCTCCATTTTTTTCATGATTGAAGATCGTAAACTCCTTCTCCTCATTGGGATAAATAACATTGATGCTTTGGTTTCATAATAAAAACTTTTCTTCACACCATTTTTTAGAATAAAAGTTCGTTTGTAAATTTGGATAAACACAAATTCATGTAATAATCTCTTTTTTTTTCATGATTGGGAACCATAAACTCATTCTGCTCACTAGGATAATTGAATTGATGTGTTGGTTTCATAAGAAATGCTTTTCCTTCCAACATTTTTTAGAATTAAAGTTCATTTGTCAATTTGGATAAACACGAATTCACGTAATAATCTACTTTCTTTTCATGATTGGCAATCATAAACTTATTCTCCTCATTGGGATAAATGACATTGATGCTTTCATCTCATAAGAAAAGCTTTTCTTCCGACCATTTTTTAGAATCAAAGTTCATTTTTTGACAAGGACAAATACTGATTCACATGACAATCCCTTTGTTTTCATGATTGGGCACCATAAGCTTATTCTCCTTATTGACATAAATGACATTGATGCTTTGATTTCATAAGAAAAACTTCTCTTCCCATCATTTTTTAGAATCAAAATTCATTTGTCAATTTGGATAAACATGAATTCACATAATAATCTCTATTATTTTCATGATTGGGAACCATAAACTCATTCTGCTCATTGGGATAAATGAATTGATGTTTTGGTATGATAAAAAAAGTTTTTTGTTCTGCCATTTTTTAGAATCAAAGTTCGTTTGTCAATTTGGATAAACAGGATTCACGTAATAACCTCTTTTCTTTTCCTGATTGGGAACCATAAACTCATTTTCCTAATTGGGATGAACAACATTGATGCTTTGGTTTTGTAAGATAAGGTTATTTTCCCACCATTTTTTAGAAAAAAAGTGCATTTATCAATTTGGATAAACACGGATTCACAAAATAATCTCTTTTCTTTTTATGATTGGGAACCACAAACTCATTTTGCTCTTTGGGATAAATGAATTGATATTTTAGTTTTATAAGAAAAGCTTTTCCTTCCACCATTTTTTAGAATCAAAGTTCATTTGTTAACTTGGATAAACACAGATTCACGTAATAATCTCCTTTCTTTTCATGATTGGGAGCCATAAACTCATTCTCCTAATTGGGATAAATGACATTGATGCTACCATTTAATTTTTGACCATTTTTTAGAATCAAAGTTCATTTTTTGGCAAGGACAAATACCGATTCAAATAACAATCCCCTCCTTTCCATGATTGGGTAGCATAAGCTTGTTGTCCTCATGGGATAAATGACATTGATGCTTTGGTTTCATAAGACAAACTTATTTTCTTGCCATTTTTTAGAATCAAAGTTCATTTGTCAATTTGGATAACCACGAATTCATGTAATAATGTCCTTTCTTTTCATGGCTAGGAGCCATAACTCATTCTGCTCATTGGGATAAATGAATTGATGCTTTGGTTTCATGAGAAAAGCTTTTCCTTCCACCATTTTTTAGAATCAAAGTTCATTTGTCAATTTGGATAAATACGGATTCAGTAATAATCTCTTTTTTTTTTCATGATTGGGAATCGTAAGCCCATTCTGCTCATTGGGATAAAAGAATTGATGTTTTAGTTTGATAATAAAGCCTTTCCTTCCACCATTTTTTATAATCAAAGTTCATTTTTGTCAATTTGGATAAAAGTAGATTCACGTAATAATCTCCTTTCTTCTCATGAATGGGAACCATAAGCTCATTATCCTCATTGGGATGAATGATATTGATGCTTTGGTTTTGTAAAAAAAGATTCTTTTCCCACCATTTTTAGAATCAAAGTTCGTTTGTCAATTTGGATAAACACGGATTCACGTAATAATCTCCTTTCTTGTCATGATTCAGAGCCATAAACTCATTCTGCTCATTGGGATAAACGAATTGATGTTTTGGACTCATAAGAAAAGCTTTTCCTTCCACCATTTTTTAGAATCAAAGTTCATTTTTCAATAATATGGATTCACGTAATAATCTCCTTTCCTATCATTATTGGGAACCATATGCTCATTCTCCTCATTAGGATAAACGACATTGATGCTTTGATTTCATAAGAAAAGTTTTTCTTTCGACCATTTTTTAGAATCAAATTTCACCTTTCGACTAGAACAAATATCGATTCACATAGTAATCCTTTCCTTTTCATGATTGGGAACCATAAGCTTATTCTACTCAATGGGATAAATGACATTGATGCTTTGGTTTCATAAGAAAAACTTTTGCTTCCACCATTTTTTAGAATCAAAGTCTGTTTGTCAATTTGGATGAACACAGATTCACGTAGTAATCTCTATTCTTTTCATGATTAGGAATCGTAGACTCATTCTGCTCATTGGGATAAATGAATCGATGTTTTGGTTTTATAAGAAAAGCCTTTCCTTCCACTATATTTTAGAATCAAAGTTCGTTTTTGTCAATTTTGATAAATGTAGATGCACATAATAATCTCTTTTCTTCTCATGATTGGGAACCATAAACTCATTCTCCTCATTGGGATAAATGACATTGATGCTTTGGTTTCGTAAGAAAAGCTGCTCTTCCCACCATTTTTTAGAATCGAAGTTCGTTTGTCAATTTAGATAAACATGGATTCACGTAAAAATCTTCTTGCTTTTCATGATTGTAAATCATAAACTCATTCTCCTCATTTGGGATAAATGACACTAATGCTTTGGTTACGTAAGAAAAGCTTCTCTTCCTACCATTTTTTAGAATCAAAGTTCATTTACCAATTTGGTTAACATAGATTCACATAATAGTCTCCTTTCTTTTTATGATTGGGAACCATAAACTCATTCTCCCTCTTGGGTTAAATGCCATTTATGCTTTGGTTTCATAAGAAAAGCTTCTCTTTCAATCATTTTCTAGAATTAAAGTTCCTCTGTCAATTGGGACAAACACAAATTCACATAATAATCTCCTTTCCTTTCATGATTGGGCACCATAAACTCATTCTCCTCATTGGGATAAATGAATTGATGCTTTGATTTTATAAGAAAAGTATTTCCTTCCACCTTTTTTTAGAATCAAAGTTCATTTGTCAATTTGGATAAACACAAATTGATGTAATAATCTCCTTTCCTTTCATGATTAGGAACCATAAACTAATCTCCTCATTAGGTCGAACGACATTGACGCTTTGATTTAGTAAGAAAAGCTTCTCTTCCCACCATTTTTTAGAATAAAAGCTCATTTGTCAATTTGGATAAACATGGATTCACATAATATCTCCTTTCTCTTCATGATTGGGAACCATAAACTCATTTTGCTCACTAGGATAATTGAATTGATGTGTTGGTTTCATAAGAAAAGCTTTTCCTTCCACCATTTTTTAGAATTAAAGTTCATTTATCAATTTGTTTAAACATGGATTCACGTAATAGTCTCCTTTCTTTTCATGATTGGGAACCATAAACTAATTCTCCCTATTAGGTTAAATGCCATTGATGCTTTGGTTTCATAAGAAAAGCTTCTATTTCAATCATTTTCTAGCATTAAAGTTCCTCGGTCAATTGAGACAAACACAAATTCACATAATCATCTCCTTTCGTTTCATCATTGGGCACCATAACTTATTCTCCTCGTTGGGATAAATGAATTGATATTTTCGTTTTATAAGAAAGGTTTCTCCTTCCACCATTTTTTAGAATCAAAGTTCGTTTGTCAATTTGGATAAACACCAATTAACATAATAATCTCCTTTCTTTACATGATCAGGAACCCTAAACTAATTTTCCTCATTGGGATGAATGACATTGATGCTTTGTTTTCATAAAAGAAGCTTCTCTTCCTACCATTTTTTAGAATCAAAGTTCATTTTTTAATTTGGATAAACATGGACTCACGTGCTAATCTCCTTTCTTTTCATGACTGTAAATCATAAACTCATTCTCCTTATTGGGATAGCTGACATTGATGTTTTGGTTACGTAAGAAAAGCTTCTCTTCCCACCGTTTTTTAGAATCAAACTTCATTTGTCAATTTGGTTAACACGGCTTCACATAATAATCTCCTTTCTTTTCATGATTAGGAACTGTAAACTCATTCCCCTCTTTGGGTTAAATGCCATTGATGCTTTGGTTTCATAAGAAAAGCTTCTCTTTAAATCATTTTCTAGAATTAAAGTTCCTTTCTCAATTGGGACAAATACGGATTCACATAATAATCTCCTTTCTTTTCATGATTGGGCACCATAAACTAATTCTCCTCATTGGGATAAATGAATTGATGTTTTGGTTTTATAAGAAAAGTTTTTCCTTTCATCATTTTTTAGAATCAAAGTTTGTTTGTCAATTTGGATAAACACCAATGCACGTAATAATCTCTTTTTTTTTCATGATTAGGAACCATAAACTAATTCACCTCGTTATGACGAATGAGATTGACTCTTTGGTTTCGTAAAAAAAGATTCTTTTCCCACCATTTTTTGGAATCAAAGTTCATTTCTCAATTCGGATAAACACAGATTCACATAATAATCTCCTTTCTTTTCATGATTGGAAATCATAAACTCATTCTCCTCATTGGGATAAAGGACATTGATGTTTTGATTTCATAAGAAAAGCTTTTTTTTTACCATTTTTTAGAATCAAAGTTCATCTTTTGACTATAACAAATATTGATTCACATAATAATCCCTTCTTTTTCATGATTAGGCACCATAAGCTCATTCTACTCATTGGGATAAATGACATTGATGCTTTGGTTTCAGAAGAAAAGCTTCTCTTTTCATGATTAGGAACCAAAAACTCATTCTGCTTATTGGGATAAATGGCATTGATGCTTTCCTTTCATAAGAATGTCTTCTGACCATTTTTTAGAATCAAATTTTATCTTTTGATAAGGATAAATACCAATTCACATAATAATCCCATCTTTTTCATGATTGGGTACCATAAGCTCATTCTCTCCATTGGGATAAATGACACTAATGTTTTGGTTTCATAAGAAAAACTTCTCTTCCCACTATTTTTCAGAATCAAAGTTCATTTGTCAATTTGGATAACCATGGATTCACGTAATAATCTCCTTTCTTTCCATGATTGGGAACCATAAACTTGTTCTGCTCATTGGGATAAATGAATTGATGTTTTGGTTTCATAAGAAAAGCTTTTCCTTCCACCATTTTTTAGAATCAAAGTTCATTTGTCAACCTGGATAAACACATATTCACATAATTATCTCATTTCTTTTCATGATTGGGAGCCATAAACTCATTCTTCTCGTTGGGATGAATGACATTAATGCTTTGGTTTCATAAGAAAAACTTATGTTCCCACTATTTTTTTGAATCAAAGTTCATTTGTCAATTTGGATAGCCACGGATTCACCTAGTAATCTTTTTTCTTTCCAAGATTGGGAACCATAAACTCATTTTGCTCATTGGGATAAATGAATTGATGTTTTGGTTTCATAAGAAAAGCTTTTCCTTCCACCATTTTTTAGAATCAATGTTTGTTTGTCATCCTAGATAAACACAGATTCACATAATAACCTTCTTTCATGTCATGATTAGGAGCCATAAACTCATTCTCCTTATTAGGATGAGCAGCATTGATGCTTTGGTTTTGCAAGAAAAGATTCTCTTCCCACCATTTTTTACAATCAAAGTTCAGTTGTCAATTTGCATAAACACGGATTCATGTAATAATTTCCTTCCTTTTCATGATTGGGAACCATAAACTCATTTTGCTCATTGGGATAAATGAATTGATGTTTCAGATTCATAAGAAAAGCTTTTCTTTCCACCATTTTTTAGAGTCAAAGTTCGCATGTCAATTTGGATAAATATGGATTCATGCAATAATCTCTTTTTCTGTCATGATTGGGAAGCATAAACTTATTCTCCACATTGGGACAAACAACTTTGATGCTTTGATTTCATAAGAAAAACTTCTTTTCCTATCATTTTTTAGAACCAAAGTTCATTTGTGAATTTGGATAAACATGGATTCACGTAATGATTTCATTTTTTTTCATGATTGGGAACCATAAACTCATTCTACTCATTGGGATATATGAATTGATGTTTTGGTTTCATAAGAAAAGCTTTTCCTTCCAACATTTTTTAGAGTCAAAGTTCGTTTTTCAATTTGGATGAACACGGATTCACATAATAATCTTTTTTCTTTCCATGATTAGGAACCATAAGCTCATTCTGCTCATTGGGATAAATAAGTTGATGCTTTGGTTTCACAAGAAAAGCCTTTCCTTCCACTATTTTTTAGAATCAAAGTTCATTTTTGTCAATTTGGATAAACGCGAATTCACATAATAATCTCCTTTCTTCTCATGATTGGGAGCCATAAACTCATTCTTCTTATTGGGATAAATGACATGATGCTTCGGTTTCGTAAAAAATGCTTCTCTTCCTACCATTTTTTAGAATCAGAGTTTGTTTGTCAATTTGGATAAACACAGATTCACATAATAATCTCCTTTCTTTTCATGATTGTAAATCATAAACATATTTTCCTCTTTGGGATAAATGATATTGATGCATTGGTTACGTAAGAAAAGCTTCTCTTCCCACCATTTTTTAGAATCAAACTTCATTTGTCAATTTGGTTAACATGGATTCTTATAATAATCTCCTTTCTTTTCATGATTAGGAACCATAAACTCATTCTCCCCATTGGGTTAAATGCCATTGATGCTTTGGTTTCATAAGAAAAGCTTCTCTTTAAATCTTTTTCTAGAATTAATGTTCCTCTGTCAATTGGGACAAACACAGATTCGCATAATAATCTCTTTTCTTTTCTTGATTGGGCACCATAAACTCATTCTCCTCATTGGGATGTTTTGGTTTTATAAGAAAAGTGTTTCCTTCCACCCTTTTTTAGAATCAAAGTTCATTTGCCAATTTGGATAGAAACGGATTCACGTTACGATAATCTTTTTT
The DNA here is from genome assembly GCA_038381835.1 of Adansonia madagascariensis. Lineage (NCBI taxonomy): Eukaryota > Viridiplantae > Streptophyta > Magnoliopsida > Malvales > Malvaceae > Adansonia > Adansonia madagascariensis. The sequence continues at coordinate 21,843 of JBBYHL010366429.1, forward strand.
TTTTCATGATTGGGAACCATAAACTCATTCTCCTTATTAGGATAAATGACATTGATGCTTTGGTTTTGCAAGAGAAGCTTCTTTTCCCACCATTTTTTAGAATGAAAGTTTGTTTGTCAATATGGATAAACATCGATTCATGTCATAATCATCTTTCTTTTCATGATTGGGAACCATAAACTCATTTTGCTTATTAGGA
>JBBYHL010366651.1:0-16147 GCA_038381835.1 Adansonia madagascariensis
ATTGAATGATCGGATCCATACTGCCTAGTTTTTGCCATGACATATCGATACATATAATAATGTATCGATCCATCATCAACTAATATATTGATACTTTATTGTCCTGAGGAATGGGAAATGGCTTAACCCGCTATCTATCAAGACATTAAGGTTATGCATGGATACATCTAAGTGTGTTTGCATGAAACATTGCATTTTGACATTATCGTTTTCAATTGAATCCGTCATACAATGTGACATTATCCGTTGCTTGAGTCTAGGCTACCATTTTCGTTTTATGGCCAATCTTTGAGATATTCCAATGTCTCCAATTAGAAGTTGATTGTACCATCTTAGGAGATTCAAAAGGCATTTGGATGCCTAATTATAAGCCATATTAGTTCAACTCAGGATTCACACTTTTCTCTAGAATCAATTTAGATATGATTTTTGAAATCATGTTCGTTATCTCTCCACTTGACATTAATCATTTTTTAGATCTCCTTCAAAAATCATTTGTCGATTTTCTCTCCAAATATCAACTTGCCTCTAGTCAATTTTTATGAATTACATTTTAATTCTTTTCATTTAATCTATTCAAAACAGATTTTTATCTCACTTATACTTTTCCAAATTAAATCTCATTTGATTTCCTTTAAAATTTTTTTAAAATCTTTTTCATGTAAATCACAATTAGGATCTAAGCTTGTTTACAACAGTGTTCGTTTACTCTTCGAGCACGTTAGACTTTTATAAGATATATGTCATCAAGGTCCCTTTTTACTAGTTCATTTATTTATATATTTATTAATTTTACACTAACTTAATTTGCAAGTCTATCTTTCTTGTTTAATTATAGTCACGTCAGTATGTAATGATCATGCCATGTCATGTGAAACATGTTTTACTCTAAAAACAAGACAATGTTCCCAGGTTAAGGTTTTTTTTTTTTCCAGATCTTTTGCCATGCTATTAAAGAGGATTTTGAGAATCGTCTCAATTCAAGAATATTCTTTTGAAAAAAATGATCCGGAAGATGTTTTTAGATTTAAAATTCCTATATTTCACTAAGCTATTGAAAAATGTAGGAAATCTTGAAATTACCAAAATTCTGAATCTTCCTAATAAAAATTGCTCTTTTACATTTTTATTGAAATAATTATTGACCATTGTTGTTGCCATGATAGTGCATTAAAATTCATTTTATTTTAAAGTAAGGCAATGTTTTTAGATTAAGGTTATTTTTAGATCTTTTGTCGTGTTATTGGGGAGGATTTCGAAAATATCTTTAATGCAAGAATATTATTTTCAAAATAATGATTTGAAAACTATTTTTAATATTAAAAGCTCCTATATTCCGTTGAACTTTTGAGGAGCATAGAAAATTTTGAAATTATAAAAACACCAGGTTATTTTATGAAAACAAAATCATCTTTTAACATTTTTAGAAGATTATGGCTAAATTCTAAAATTGAAATCATGAAACACGAACTTAGGATAACATACGAGGTACTGATTTTAGGATGTCAGGAGTGCTAGTCTTTTCCTGCGCATAAATGATTTCTGAACCTAGCTCTTTTTCTTTGGTTTTCAACTCAAAACCTAAAATCAATCTTCTTAAAAATAATTTCAAATATTTTGAAAAAAATTGTTTTTGATAGATAACTGATTACACCTAGCCACTACAAGAAATTTCAACTTTAATGGCAATTTTATTGTGGGATTCGAAAAATGGCTTTTTATATAAATAATACAAATTTTTTAATTTTCCAAAATACACCATTTCATGATTAATTCTTAAAATGTGCTTTTTTTCATGTTGAGAACTCACCCCTGAAATACCTACTGTTTTCTTCTTTTAGCTCAGATGCCATTTCTTTTCTTAGAAATTAACTATAGGAATATGGTGATGAACAGGTGACTTTTACATTGTACCAAGTTTTACTGTCCATAGCTATGCCATATCTTCTAGTTCCTATTAGATATAATAAGCTTTTAGATTTTATGACTTTTCCCTTGTTCTTAATTCGAGGTGGCATGAGAGCCACTTGCACAACTTACTCTACTAATCAATTGCAGGAGTAATTTATTTTTTTCAATTCATAATACTTATACATGTTTGTGCACCAGACAACGTCAGAATCAGCTCATATTATTATATGCATGATCAAGGCTCAAAAGACAACGTCATCATTACCATTACTGATTTAGGCTATGTAACTTTTTCTACTAGTATAATTGCTGTTAACTTAGAATTTAAATCGAGTTGACAAAATATTTGAATCAACCTTGTTGATGCAACAATGAGGATACTAGAAGGAGTCTTGCAAACCAGCAAAGACGAGAGAAGCTTGGAGTTTGGCTCCGGGGGGACACTCCGATGCTTAAGTTAGTAAGAATACTATGAATGAAAAACAAAGAGAGAATGAAAGAATTCTAAGAGCTCATACCTTAGAAATGCTGATGCTACTCCTTTATATAGGCCTTGATAGAAGTTTTACCTGATTTAAAACACTGGGCGAGTAGAGGTTACATGGCTATCAAACTCATGGAGTCTAAAGTTATCCAACTATCATTCAAGATTTATTCCTTACCGAAGTTAGATTTGGTGATAGAGTTAGTGAAGGGATATAACAATTGCGCCCCAAGGCTATGGGCAGTTATAAAGTGATCTTTCACAGACCAAAAAATGTTTATGGCAATCTGAGGACAAATGGCATACTGGTGGTGAGGTCGCTATATGAATGGCAAACAGAAAAAAGGCAAGAGTTTTTTTTTTAAAATTTTAAATGTCGTACCATGCATTAAATGCAGAATAAGGAAAACAAAACATGTGGCGGTGTCTGCGAACCATATGCCCTTTTTCATGAAACGACCAGACCTTTCCCCATAAATAACCCTAAAAGGGATAATTTTTACAGTAGTGAAAAAATAAAAAAGATTTATTTTGCAACAGTCTGTGCGGTCGAAGCCACCATTGTTTCTGGTGAAGATTAAGTTTAGTTGAGAGCATATTTCTTGGGTAAGAATCTTATTCCTATTGCTTTCATAGGAAAAGTTTTAGTTTGTTTGGGGTTTTGAGTTGTGAGGATATGCGAAAAACTCGATTTCTATTGAAATTGGTGGGGAAAAAAAGAAATCTCGAGGTAAAGAGTAGAGAAATAATGAGGCAATTATTTTTAATGGAGAACATTCAAATTGGTAAAGGTAGTGAACATCCTTATATCATTAATGAAGAAGGAAGAGTTCGAGATGAGAGTCAAGGTGGGAATGAAATAGAGGGGGTGAATGAAGAATAGGGCTACGGTTCAATTAAAAGAGGCCTAGAGGAAGAAGATGGAGCATGGTTGGGGTCAACACAAATAGACACCAGTATGGCAGATTCAGAAGTCAAGGCGATCAATATGGCGACCGTGAAGGATATATCGAGAGATCACAGTTTTGATTTTGAGCGATTTAAAGTGTAAAACCCATTGTTTGGGCAACCCGTGACAAGGGTTGAAGGGAATAGTGTGCCATTTTATCTGCACATTTTCAGAGGTGAATTTCACTTTCCCTTGCAACTATTTTTTTGTGATGTATTGGATCGGTATAGGATATCACCAAATCAATTGAAACCAAACGTGTTGGCGATACTGGTAACGTATTTCCTAGTTTGTAAAGAGAAAGGTTAGGATCCATCAGTAGAAGTTACCAGACATCTATTTTCGTTGAAGCGATAGGATAAGTGCTGGTACTATTTACAGTCAGCTACTAAGAGGATGATCACAGATATTCAGTCCAATGCCCATGTGGCCAATGAATAATTCTTCTTCATATGGAATCAGTCTACTGAAGAATGAGGCTTCCATGTGGAATAGAATTCCTGCTCGCCAATGAGCAATTTAAATGTTGACATTAATGAAGTGAAGCGGGAACAAAAGGAATATTTTTGTGGTCACCAATTTAGATGTAGAGACTATTTGACTTCAAGAAAAATTCAAGAGCATTGTTTGGAAGTCAACCTTGCCAACCCACCAGAAGAAAATGATCGCCCCGCCAGAAGAAGAAGTAAAAGATGCTTAATAATACAAGGTGAGGTCTTTGCTTGATGTGTACACAGAGGATTTTCATATTCTAACGTTATTTCTATCTTATAGAGGTTCAATCCTCTTTGAGATAGCCACAGCAGGTGGTTACAATACCTAGGTCACCATATCATAGGGAGGGTGTCTCTAAATCGCTTGAGGCAGAATGGGTGAATGTAGAAGGACAGCCAATATTAGGGGAAACATTTGAAGGAGCTGTGAGGGTGGCAGTTACCTCAACTGGAAAAGGTATATGCTAGTAATATGTGTTGTAGAAAACTTAGTTTCTCCTAACTTAATTCATTACTTGTTTTTGTAGGTATGGATCCTGCAACTCGTGCTACATTGGTTGCCCATGAAGCGAGCAGGGTCACGACTGCCCAAGAAAAGAGAAAGGGGAAGAGAAAAATGGGAGAAAAACAAGAAGATTAGCAGACACAGAAAATGGGACTATAGAGCCTACTTCTGCAAGTACGATAAAGACAAGGGTTATTTCGGTGGACATATTTGTAACTGTCGAAGTAACTACCATTACGGTCAATCGGGCAAAAACTACCCTAGGTGTTAGGTATCTGTTTGCCCCCCAGCTTCAATTACTATGTCCCCAAGTCTTCTCTAAGGGTTCTGGACCTTCATCATTAGAGGAATAACCTCGAACTCAGTGCTGGTATACTGAGTAACAGTCTGACCTCCTGCAGGTGGGAAAATAGGATTGTTTCGCCAACTGATATGAAGTACTTGGTGACGAGAAACCCGATCGCTAATCTGAAATCCACTCTAGCTTGTATAGTGGAGGTAAATTTATGATTGCTATTGATTATGCTATCTCTGCTCATATGTATTGTCTAACCTCTATGTGATACAAGCTTTGCATACCTAAGTGGCGATCACTCGTCAGATACGAGATATATCTACAGCACATGATAATGCCCATAAGGAGGTAACGACGAGTAAGGCTAGGGCGAGTGTGCTGGAGGTAAAAGTAAATGAGCTAACCAAGAATAAAGGAATAGTTGAGAATCATGCTAAGAAAGCTGAAAAAGAGTCGACTAAGTTAAAAATGGACTCCAAGGAGGTGAAAACAAAGCTAGAATTAGTGAACACTAAAATGGAAAAACTCTCTAAGGATTTAGAAGAGTTTCGGTAGGCTTATGTAGCACGCAATTCTGAGCTAATGTCTGCCATGGCCAAGATCTTTGAACTGGAGATACAGGTGGCAAGTGTCGAGGCTCGCCTATAAAGGGAGCTTTCATCTTTAAAAGATACCCTGCTCGACCAGATGATAGCTTGTGGTGGTGAGTAGCATCAAAGCATTTTGTATGGCATGCAGCGTTTTTGGGGCCTGTTGGATTTAAAGGATATTAAGTTTACACAGCTTATTGCCCCACCCCAAGACTTTGACGTGTTGATGCCATCACAACAACAAGTGGTGGAGAGGCATGTCATAGATTTTGCCTTTATTGCTCCTACTGCGGATGATGAATCTGAAGAATCTAGTGAGGATGGTGACAAGCAGAGGGGTTTAGCTACTTCTTGTTAGGATTTTTTGTAACAACAAACTGCTTATTTTTTATGTAAATTGTAACTATTGTTGGTAATGAATTTTAAAGTGATTTTCCTAAAAGAAATAAGTATTAGGCTCGAAGTTATCTCAAATGTTTGAATTGTGTGAAGTTTCTTTATTGAGATCATAAAAGATCACATTTTTATTAGGGTCGACCGTGAGAGGTGTATGGGAACCGTGAAAGGTCAAAAGACTATGAGAGATCAATGGGACCGTGAGAGGTCAAAGGCACAGTGGGAGGTCAATTGGGACCATGAGAGGCCAAAGGGACCGTGAGAGGTCAAAGGGACCGTGGGAGGTCAATAAGACAGTGAGAGGTCAAAGGGATTGTGAGAGGTCAATAGGATCATGAGAGGTCAAAAGGACCGTGAGAGATTAAAAGGACCATGAGAGGTCAATGGGAAGCTTTTGAAATAGTAACTTCAACAAACTTTATTGTAAACAAAAAGTACTTATACATAGTATTTTTCAAGATGATGGCATTCCATGTGTTAGGTAAATATTTTCCTGTCATGTCCATCAGTTGGTAGGCTCCGAACCCTATCACTTTTGCAATTGGATATGGTCTTTCCTAATTTAGAGATAGCTTTTTTTCTTTCTCCTACAGGTTGACTCACCTCATAATTTCTTAGGACTAGATCATCCACCTGAAATTGTCTATGTTTCACTCTTTTTGTTGTAATACCTGGATACTTACTGCGATCTGATTGCCATGCGTACAATGACATCTTCTCTACTTTCTTCAAGTAGATCCAAATTTGCCCTAAGGGAGGATTCATTTAATATTGGATCTACAAAGGTCGTTCGAATGCTGCGAACCCCAATTTCTGCTGGAATAACGACTTTGTGGCTATATACAAGGCTAAATGGCGTGGCTCCAGTTATTTGACATTCTGTGGTTTTTATGGCCCATAATATTCTAGGGGTTTCTTCTGCCCATGCGCCTTTTGCATCATCCGGTTTCTTTTTGAGTGGCTGGAGTATGTTTTTGTTCATAGACTCCACTTGACCGTTGGATTATGGATTCACCATCGAATTGTGTATAAAGTTGATGTAGAATCTTATGCAAAAATCATTTAGTTTATTAGTCAACAATTATTTTTTGTTATCTGCTAAAATAATGTCAGGCATGCCAAATCGACACATGATGAATTTCCAAATAAAGTTTTCTATAGTTCTAGTAGTTACTGTGGCTATAGGTTCTACTTCAACCCATTTGGAAAAACAGTCGCACGCAACAACCAAAAATTTACGTTGTCTAGAGCAAGGGGAAATGGTCCCAGAATATCAATGCCTCATACATTAAAGGGCCAGGGACTGAAAATTTGTTTAAGTGCTTCTACGGGTTATCATGAGATTTTGGCAAATCGTTAGCATTTATCACATTTTCGAACTAAGTTGGTGGCATCCTTCCTTATCGTTGGCCAGAAAAATCCTTACCATAGGGCTTTCTATGCTAATGCTCTTCCTCCTAGGTGATTTCCATAAACGCCTTCACGAATTTCCATTAACATATAATTTGCTTCACTGGTGCCAAGGCATCTGAGTAGAGGGTAAGTAAAGGATTTTTTGTATAGAATACCATCGATTAATACGTACCTGGATGCCTTTTTTTCAAGTCACTTTTTATGTAGAGGGATGTCAGGCATGATGTTTTCTTGTAAAAAGTCTTTTATTTATTTTATCCAATCATTCCCATCACCTGTATTAATTTCAAAAATATGTCAGTCATAAGTTGACGATCCAATAGACTCAAGGAGAATCTGTCCTTTATGGTCAATTTTTAGACCATTTGCCAATTTAGATATTACATCAGCTCTATAATTTTATTCATGAGGTATTCTTTCAAAGGTGATATAGTCAAAGGCTTTATCGAGCCGTGAAACCATGTGATGGTACTTGGCTAAGTTTCGGTCCTTGACTTTATATTCCCCATTAATCTGGTTTGCTACTAAATAGGAGTCAGTATAAACCTTCAGACATGTGGCATTTAGATTTTTAGCCAATTTAATTCCAACTATTAATGCTTCATATTCTACCACATTATTTGAGGTTGCGAACTGAAAGAATAAGGCGTAATGCCATTCATGGCCATTGGGGTCAACGAGAAGGACACCCACTTCTGATTTCTCTTTTTTCGATGATCCATCAGCATAAAGCTTGCATAAGTCTTTCAGTAGGCTATCTTCCTTTTTATTTTTCTATCAGTGAGGGTGCTTCTTTGATGGTTCTTGACGGCTCAGCAGTATATAAGAAGGAGCATTCAGCAATGAAATATACTAATGCCTGTGCTTTGATCGTCTTTCTTGGGCTATAGGTTAACCCGAATTCACTTAACTCTATGCTTCATCAAATCATCCTTCCAGTAGAGTCGACTCTTTACAGCATATCTTTTATGGGGCAGTTAGTAAGTACTATGATTGGATGTGCTTGGAAGTATTACTATAGTTTTCTGACGATTATGATAAGTGTATAGATGACCTTTTCAGTCTTAGTATAATTGACCTCACTAGCTTGAAGTGCCCTGCTGACATAATAGACTAGTTGTTGGATTCCTTCTTCTTCTATTACTAAGATGGCTGCCACCGTTTCATCTGATGCAGCCAAGTACACAAACAAGCATATACTAGGTTTTGGGCTAACTAACAATGGTAGTGTGCAAAGATAGCATTTCAATTCATCAAATACGGTCTGGCATTCCTCTGTCCATTTATAGCGAGTAGCTGCCCTTAGTAATCTAAAGAAAGGAAGACATTTATCAGCGACCTTTGAAATAAAGCGGTTAAGCACGGTGACCCTTTCTGTTAATCACTGTACATTTTTCATCGACTTAGGAGGCGTCATGTCTAATATAGCTTTCATTTTTTCTGGGCTGGCCTCAATCCCTCTGGATGATACCATAAAGCCTAGGAACTTATCGACAGCTACCCCAAACATGCACTTTCCGAGTTTAGCTTCATGTTATATTTTCATAAGACTATGAAAGTCTCCTCCAAATCGGTTATATGTTGTTCAATCGATGGGTTTTTTATGAGCATATCATCAATGTACACTTCTATGGATCACCTAATCTGATTTTTAAAAATTTTATTTACCAAACGTTGATATGTTGCTCTTGCATTTTTAAGCCCAAAGGGCATAACTTTATAGTAAAAAAACCATCTTTTGTAATAAATGACGTTTTGGCTTCATCATATGGATTCATTCTTATTTGGTTATATTCAGAGAATGCATCCATGAAAGAAAAAAACTGATGGCCCGCTGAAGAGTCGACAAGGCGATCTATTGCTGGTAAGGAAAAGCAATCTTTAGGATAAGTTTTATTAAGATTAATGAAGTCGATACACATTCTCTATTTTTCATTTGACTTTTTAACCATTACATTGGCCAGCCATTCAGGGTACATAACCTCTCGTATATATTCGTTGGTCAATAGTTTATCTGTTTCTTCCCTAATCGCCTGAATTCGCGTTGGAATGAATCTTTTCTTTTTTTGTTTGACTGGTTTAGCTGCGGGATTTATATTTAGCGTATACATGATCACCTTTGTGTCTATGCCCAGCATATTTGCAGTTGACCAGGCGAAAACATCTGCCTGGAGTCGTAAAAAGTTTATTAGATCATTTCTAACTTTTAGTTCTTGTGAACTTTCGATCGTCGTGAATAAATCAGGATCTGACGAGTACAGTGAAATCGATGATACTTCTTTCACGGGCTTGAGTTTTGGATGGTGGAAGTTATCCCAAATGTCCAGACTTTTGAGGGTTAAATTATTGGGTTGGCTGGCGCTATCGTATTGACGGATTATGTGTTTTCAATCAAAGCTTTTGTGCACTCATCAGATGTGTTTTGGGCCTTCTTCATCATCTTTATAGACATTAAATGGCAGCATCGGGTGATGGTTTGATTAACTTTCATATATCTTACTCTTGTTGACGTAGGGAACTTGACGATGAGATAATATGTAGCTGTAATCAGTTTTGCTTTTTTCATGGCAGGTCGCCCAAGAATAACATTATAAGCGGATGGCTGGTCAACTACCAGGAATTCCATCATTATTATGGTTATGTGTTCTCCATCGCCAAGAGTGACTGGCAAAGTGATGGAACCTTTCACTGGTATAGATTGATTAGTGAACCTATATATCGGTAATAAGGGATAAAGGTTGCTATCCTCATAGCCCATTTTTTAAAAGACGTCCTATTGAAGAATTTCTGCCGTGCTACCATTGTCTACGAGGATTCGATCAACACAATAATTCCCCACAATGGCTGATACTACAATTAGGTCATTGCCATTATCAGTAACCAATTCATCATCATCATCACTGAATGTTACCCTCTAATTATCTTGTTTTATTTTCTTCGGGGGTGTATCTATATCCATCACAGACTAGAGGTGTGATTTTCTCTTGGATTTTTGCTTGCCCAATTCTGATTACTTTCGATAATCACATTAATTGTTCCAATGATTGGGCATTTCCCTGCTACCTTTTCCTGATGTCAGTCAACCTATAGGGATGATTCTTTATTATCTTTTTTCATAAATTATTTGATCTCCCATTTTTGAATCAATGCTTCAATGGCGTTCTTCAAGCTGATACATTCTTTCATTGTATGACCAACATCATTATGAAATTCACAATGCTTTCACGAGTTTCTATAGCCTTCATCCATCCTCATAGGTAGGGGTCTTTCTACTAGGCTATCTCTCATTATGGCGTATAGCACCTATGTACTGCTGACATTGAAGGGCATGTAAGACTCGTATTTGTTATATGGCAATGCCTAATCTTTCTTCCTACTCGTCTGGATTTAATTTGTTGTAGACCCAAATTATTATCTTGGGGGCTATCCAATCTACCCTTTTGGGGGAACTGCTCTCTTTTTCTTAGGTTTCGTCCAAACTGATCACCCTATCGATCTCAGTTAGGGCATTCAAATTTACAATTTTCAATTTCAATGTCTTCTGTGTCAGCATATTTTTATGCTTTTTCATAAAGTTGATATAGCTTGATCGGCTGAGCATCTGTTAGAGCATACTTTAGGTGCTTATTATGGACCCCAGAGATGAAGGCCTAGATTGCCCATTCATCGTTGAGGTCTTTGACTTCTAGTGTCGCAGTATTAAAGTTCTTGACATATTCGCAGAGTGTTTCATCTGGGTTTTGCTTGACAGCCATCAAGCTGGCCGCTGTCTTGGCTACCGTTTGATAGCTACTGAAGTGGACAAGGAATTGACGAGCCAACTGATCAAAGTTTGTGATGGACCCTAGTTTCAAGGAATACCACCAAGTTTATGATGGCCCTCACAGAGTTGTTGGGAATATCTTATATTGGACTACGTCAGGTATATCTCGTAGGTTGTGGAACCCTCAAAAGTGATTTAAGTGATCTGCAGGGTTTATCTTACCACTGTATGTATCTGACGGGAGCTTGATCTCTTTAGGAACTAGGGTTTGGCAGACCATCGAGGATAGTAGATTGTGCTTAATCTCTAGCCATTCCCAATCATCTTTCCTCAGCTTCATATTTTTAATTTTTTGATGGAAAACTACCACTTGTTTAGCTAACAGGGATCCTTGTTCGTGGCAATTTATGTCTTCTTATTTTTCGTACGGGTCACACTTGGGAGTGGAGTATGAACTCTCCTGGATTTTTTGATATTCTTGACTTATCTGCTGGTCTTTTGTGCTCAGGCTACGTTTCCTGGTATTAGATCTACTAGGTAACTGGTTTTGGCGACCAAATTGTATAAGTTGATTAATTTGTTGTTGTTGCTGTTGGATGATGGTCTATTAGGCCGCAAACTCCTTTTGATATTGTTGTTGAATGAGGGCTTGTTGGGTCACCATCTGGCTGGCGAATGCTTGAAATTGACTTTGTAAATCGACTTGGGATGTTGGTAGTGGTAAGGACATGTTTATTGTAGATAGATTTCTTAGGTCAACCATCAGTGGGTATGTGGTAGATGTGTTGGAAACTGACAAGCCATAAGCTCATAATCAAAATCTCACTCAAGCATCATATAAACAAGCAACTTCGAGTTACTCGACTTACATTATGGCAAACTTGCCCACTCGATCTACCACATACATTGTGGCAAACTTGCCTACTCAATCTACAATCGAACTTGCCCACTCGACTGTACAGTCCACCCCTTCCTTGGGGGCTAGTGTTGGGGCAAGACAAAAATTCCACATCAATTAGCTAAGGACATGGACTGTGGCTTATAAAGCAAGGACCACTCTTCCCCTATTGAGGCATCTTTTCTTAAAGGACAAAACTGTGAAGACAGTCTGTGCATTGCTCCAAAGTAGACAATACCTCATAGCGGGCATAGTCCAACAATCCTTGCACCAACAATGGCGTCATCTATGGGAACTGACAAGCCATAAGCTCATAATCAAAACTCACTCAAGCATCATATAAACAAGTAACTTCGAGTTACTCGACTTACATTATGGCAAACTTGCCTACTCGATTTACCACATACATTATGGCAAACTTACCTACTCAATCTACAACCGAACTTGCCCATCGACTATACAGTCCACATCTTGCTTGGGGGGCTAGTGTTGGGGCAAGACAACAATTCCACATCGATTAACTAAGGATATAGACTATGGCTTATAAAGCAAGGGCCGCCCTTCCCCTATTGAGGTGCCTTTTTTCAAAGGACAAAATCATGAGGATAGTCTATGCATTACTCTAAAGTGGACAATACCTCATAGCGGGATAGTCTAACAATCCTTACATTAACAAACCTCTATCACAAAACTAACAAGGATGGGACGAAGGTATTAAGACAATAAAGAAAAGGTGAAAATGCTATTTTTACCGTCCTCCTGAGCTGGCATATGGTTAGTCTAGCAAAATGTACTATGGATTACAGGTATTGGGTAATAAAACTAAATTTTTGCTTTATGGATATTGGATAATAGACTTAGTTAAAATCTTAAAAAAGGATATTACTATCTTCTTTTGAGTTGGGAGGGCAAGCAGTCATTAATACAGCATTAACTGATCTTTTTAAGCTCACTATGTGATAGAAATATGACGAGCACATATTTATGGACACAATGTTTCTCTTGGAAGCATTATAACATCTACTTAGTATATTTCACCTTAATTTTCAGTAAAGCAGTGGGATTTAATATGTTAATTTTTTATACATGTACAAGAACCTTCTACCTTTGGAAAGATGAGCATCTTTGCAGTCCGTTCAGCTGGGTAAGCATATCATTTATTTTGACAATTTTTGTTTGAAGGTTAGTGGGCTAAGAATTTAATAATCAACCCCTGTGCAAGAGGAAAAATAAAGGATACTTATTAGTACAATTACTTTTATCATGAGAATCTCGAACTTATAAGTGGTTCTTTCCTCTGTATTTTCAAGTTTTCATGTTTCTATTTAGTTCCCTTGGCAAATCTAATAGTATTATAGACAGCCATAGTATTAACATTGAAATGAAAACATGAATTGAAGTTAAACTCTAGGGACCACTGATGTAATAACAACTGATTATCGATTGAACGAGTTTTCTTATTCTTTTTTTCCCTTTTCTTGTGTCTATGGGGGGGATGTTGTTAAAACATTGTACTTGTTAAACAAAGTTTATACTCGGGGGATTCACATCGAAGTTATGCCAATATAGAATCTAAAAATAACTCATTCAAATTTAAAAAATTCTCAGTTTGATGTGTTTAATGATGTGGCATAAGTTTGAAAGGATCCATTTGTTTCTTAAGTTTGTGATTGGGTAAATCTACAAGTCTTGAATTAGTAAGCATGATCTTTCAGGGACAAGAGCATTAGGCTCAGTTTGATAGCTGCTCTAACTGGTGAAGGTTGCCCGTTGATGCTCTTCTTTTACATAAGTGGACATGTGCAGACAATAACTGGGACCAAAATGGCTCAGCATTCTTAGAACCTTATTTTCTGTGCATCCATAATCCACAATGCATTTTATCAAAGAATAAAATAAAACAAACTAAATTTATAGTATCCAAATATTGAAAGGGAAGGATATAAGTGCCCATATGGGGGGACTGTTGTCCAAGGTTGGCGTTATATTATGAGAAGGAAATTTATGTTTTCTTGAATGCAACATACTAGAAACTTGTTATTTAATTTATATTTTTATAAACCTTTTTGGTAGTGAAATTGATTAGAAAACTGCAAGATGGTTCTATTTTCTTGAAGAAGGGTCAATATGAGGGAAAAGAGTTGTTTGAGTTTAAGGCAGATGATGGTAACATAAGCCTACCTTTCTCTCTCTACTTTCAAACTTCATCTCAATGATATTAAATATTGTTGGATACCAATAGGCTGATTCATGTGTATAAATACGAAATACATATGCCAATGCTTAGGTTGTCGTACATAGATAGATGATGCATAAATACAATGCATGATTGATGTTCGAGGTGAATGAGAAATTGTTCTTATAAATAGATATTCGATTTGGATAAGATATTCTATTTAGATTTTAAAATTTGTTATTCAATTTGAATTTTAAAGTTGTCGTCTGAAATTTAAATTTTAAATTTAAATTCTAACATTATCCGAATTTTTAGAATCTAAATTTAAATTTTAAATTTTAAAATTTAAAAGGGTTTTATTCTTTTTAATCTGGCCAGATTACGTTTAATATATATAAATAGGTGAAAAATTGAAGAAGGAAAACATACAAAAAAAATCATTTTCCTTTCCTTTACTTCTCTTTATTCTTGTATCCATCCAAGAGAGAATTTCATTGCCCATGGTTTATAGTGTTGTGCTTGTAAGTGCTAGCAATCGTAACAAGATCAAGAAGACTTAGGAGACATGTTGCGGATCCTGTCGAACATGCTGATGCAGCCAATAAATATCTTAAGGTCAAAGGTTTAACCTTGAAATGATAATTTAATATTTGACTTTGTGGATTTTCGATAACATATATTTTTCTTTTTTCGTAATTTTGTTGCCATATTAATTATTTATATAATTATCTATTTTTGTTCCAGTATTGGTTTAATCATTTGTTCATTTTGCTGTACTTTATGACTAAAAATCCTAAGAGATTTAGTATCTTGTATTACGAGTTATTCTTCTTCTTCGATTACTACAAATTTAGTTATCTGATCGGTATTGATATTGATTTTACAATGCTTTAAGTCCTGCCTATTCGTAGATTGCATGATTTGTTCATGATCCTAGTTTCAGGATACTATTCTGCTATATGCATATTAAATATTAGATGTTTGTTTAATCTGTTTTGATATTAAAGTTAGTTGTTTAACCAAAAAAAAAAACAGCCTCTGCAAGTTGGTTTGTATATAGATTAGGTGTTGTCTAATCCATTTTATGCAAAAGTATGTGAGGTCAATGATTGTGCTTTATTAAATATTAATGCATGTATATAAGTTTTCATGCCATCATCACATGCTAGTAATTCTGTTCCATTTCATCATTTTGCTTGGGTGAAATCTGATTGCTATATGTTTTATTATTTATTATTTCTAGGTATATTACATGCCAAGTTATCATTATTGTTTTCAGGAGACATCTTTTACATTTGGTAATATATCCCCGAGTAGTTGTCATGCATGTTTCTATTTGTATAAATGCATATATATGTTTAGAAATTGTACGTTTAATACTTAATTGGATTTTGTGGCCTGTAGGTATTTCTTCAATCTTTTCATTTTTATTTAGATTTATAAATATATTCTGTATACATAATGACTAATCTTTTTACAGTTTTGATTAATATATCTAGTCTGTGCTCTATTCTTTAATCGGTACTTGGCTTATTTCCTTTAAATTCAATCATTATTATTGCATCGTTTTAAACTTGTTTTTCACAAGTGAATTTTTCAACTTGTTTTACAAGATTAAGTTTATACTAAAGTTTATCTTGTTATTTTATAATAGATGGTTGAGTCGAGTACTACTAACACAAGTGTGCTTGTAGCATAGCTACCCTTGCAAAATAAGAATACGCTTGTTCCACAACGACCCTTGTAGAATGTAGGTACGCTTGTTGTGTTAGTACCCCACATGCTATGCATTGAGACAAACATGAGAAATTCAGGGGGTGGACTTCAAAAGATGGTAGCAAAAAATGTTGTTCTACCTAACAACTTTGCATTTGGCCAGATTCTTGAAAAAGAAGGCCTGATTCTTTAAGAAGGAGAAACAAATAGGATAACAGTAACATCAATTGAGGCATGGAAACACTTAGACTTTTTATGCAAGAACTATATCCTCAATGGTTTGGATGATTCATTGTATAATGTATATAATCTTATAAAGACAGCAAAAGAGTTGTGGGAATCCTTAGATCGAAAATATAAAGCTGAAGATACCAGTATAAAGAAATTTATGATCAAGAAATTTTTAGATTTTAAGATGGTGAACTCCGAGACTATGATCAGTCAGGTCCACAAGTTTCATTTGATTCTCCACGAAATCAATACCGAGGGATGTGCTTGGTGAGTCATTTTAGATCGCCACAGCAAATGAGAAATTACCTTCCTAGTGGAAAGGCTTC
>JBBYHL010366759.1:6422-22034 GCA_038381835.1 Adansonia madagascariensis
TGTGTAGAAAATTAATTGTTGTAGTAATTTTTGAAGTGAAAAAAGTTTCATATATGTTTAGTTTAATAATTTATTTGGGTATATTATAATATTATATTATATTAGGAAAAAAATAATTTTATGATAAACTTTATATTATATATGTATAAAATTAAATGTGATTAGAAAATTTTTAACTAGTGTACATATTTTTTAATATTAATACAAATTCAGTTTTATAATAAAATTTTCACTAGTAGTTCAGCACAAGCCTTTATTTAATGCCTTAAACCTAATAGTTATAACTTCACCTAACTTAATTACTGATATAAATAATGTTCCCAACAACCATTAGTTGTTGGATGGATGATGACTTCGGCGTACTTATGCAATAATAATAACATTCGGTTTAGGGTGTTGCTTACTATTGTTTTTACAATAGAGTTGAAATTGGTATCATGGGTACATGAATTCTTATATGTATAAAAAAAGAAAAATTCTGCATTTTTTTGAAGATATGTCATGTTTTACTTTTCTTTAGTAAATTTACATGATATATTTATGTTATATTTTTTTTATTATTTCCAATTCTTAATGGATTCAACAACAAATATTTTAGATGAAGGTACTGATCTTTTTATCTATTGTGCGAATACTCCTAAGAAGAATGAATCTGCTAAATTTGTTGACTTAGATGGTTTTATTTCTGATAATAATAAGCCTTTGAGTAAATCATTTAGAGAAGAAATAACTGGTATGAGTTTTGATTCACTTGATCATGCATGTGATTTTACAAGGCATATGCTTTTGAAAAAGGTTTCAATGTTCGTCATGGAAGTACAAGACATAATAATGGTGTTCTTGTAGGTCAACAATTTTGTTGTTTAAAAGAAGGGTTTAGGCTTGAGAAAATACAAAAATGCAATCGTAAAAAATGTCCTAAGCCGTTGTCTAAAATCGAATGTAAGGCAAGTGTAGGCATGAACATGAAAGAATCTGGTAACTGGATAATCATATATTGTGAGGAGAATCATAATCATGAGATGTGTGAGTCATTTAAGAAATCTTTCATGCGGTCTCATTGACAAATTAAAGAGTTAAATTTAGCTAAAGCAAAAGCTATGAAATCTGTTGGCATCCATATGTCATAGATAATGAATTACCTTACTCAGTAAGCTGATGATATCAAAATGTTGGTTTTGTTGCACAAGGCCGATACAATTTGCTACATGCCTGTAATCGAGCTAAAATATTGAATAATGATATTAATGTTGTCCTTGCTTACTTTGAAATTAAAAAGGAATTAGATATTGGATTTTATATGAACTATAGCATTGATGATGATAGACGATTGCATAATCTTTTTTGGGCAGATGCTACTTCGAGGTTTGACTATGCATGTTTTAGAGATGTTATACCTTTCAACACCATGTATAAGAAGAATGCTTATGATAGGCCTTTGATGCCTATCATCGATGTAAATCACCACCATCAGATGATTGTATTTGCTATTGCCATACTTGCTGGTGAGATAACTAATACCTTTGAATAGGTTTTAAGAAGTTTCCTTGAAGCAATGCATAACAAGACCAATTCAGTTGTTATTGATGGGGATAGGGCAATGCAAACAACTATCAGAACTGTTATTCCTAATGCTATACATAAGCTTTGTACATGGCACATAACTGGCAATGCACAAGCAAATATCAGTTATCCGATATTTATGTAGGCATTCTGTAGATGCATGACTTCATGGTGGACACTGAAGGAATTTGATAATGAGTGGACTGCAATGGTCAAACATTTTAATATGAAAAATCACCCATGGGTAATTGAAAAAAGATAGAACTCGGGAGATGTGGGCACAAACATATATAATAGGTCACTTTTTTAGGACACTATGAACCACACAAAGATGTGAATTCTTGAATGCTTCACTCGGTATATATTTGAAGTCCAAAAAAACATATATGGACTTTGTTCGTTCCA
The DNA here is from genome assembly GCA_038381835.1 of Adansonia madagascariensis. Classification (NCBI taxonomy): domain Eukaryota; kingdom Viridiplantae; phylum Streptophyta; class Magnoliopsida; order Malvales; family Malvaceae; genus Adansonia; species Adansonia madagascariensis. The sequence goes on from JBBYHL010366759.1 coordinate 8,391, forward strand.
TTTATCAAAGGATTACTAGAATACGGACCAATGAATTGGAGGTTGGTTATTTTAGTATATAGGCAATGCCTAAATCTTTAACAAAGTTGGATGACATTGAAGGTCATGCATTGTATATACAAGGGCATCATTCTTATTTTTCTAGGAAGAGCTTCAGTAGGAAACATTATATCGTCTCCATGAACCAATTACAGAAAAGGAATTCACATGAATCTATTATTTAGGCAAGTATCGAGTACCAGCCTAAAAGGTGGAAGTAGTCTTTCATTCAGCTACAAAAATCATTCACTGTTCTTGTTGTAAGCTTGGGTTTGCCTTGTAGACATCAAATTCATGTCATGAAGCTTAAAGATATGTCTCATATTCCAACATCTTTGATTATGCATAAATGAATGAAAGATGTGAAACTGTGTGCCATATCGTTTGTTAACATTAATGTTGCACCTGAAATGTTACAAATGGTGTGGTATGCATCCCTGAGTTCTAGTTATAATAGAATGTGCTATGCATCATCGAAAACAACTCACTCATTTGATGAAGCCAAAAGTGAGATTAAGAGATTGGCTACAAAAATGGAAAAGTGATGTGTGCTCAATGATCCCGTATCTAAGAAATTGAAAAAAGAAAAAATTTGAGATCCTGTTATAGTATGAACTAAAGGGAAAACAGCTGGGAAAAAGCTACCGTCTTCAACAGTTAGAAAGTATGGGTATTGTAGACTACAAGGACATACTAAAGTTACTTGCCCAAATTTGAAAATTGGAATGAGCAGCAGCGGTCTTGAAAACAATTGTTATGATAATGATAAGGAGATGAAATCAAGTGCATATACAAATTTCATTTTTGATAAGGTCAGATTCACAATCTTGATATTAAAAAAATTAACTATAATAATATGATATTAAGACAATGATGTTGATTAATGAATTGCCTTCTAAAATGCTTTCATTTTGGTGACAAGAAGATTATCTAATGGATAACCAAAACTTTATACCAACAATGAATGTTGATGGAAATTGCAATATGTAGGTAATTATCTTTTCCTTTACTGCATCCATACATTTGGTTTTACTTGCTGTAGCATTGGAAATAAGGTTAAACAAAAGGTGACACTTCTCCTTAAAATGTTAGGATGACACATTCTCATTCAACAATTATGAATTAAGATTGAATGAAGGTGTTGAATCGAGAGATATTTCAAATTGGTTTGGATCAACAAGTTAGTAAGTTATGATATCATTGCAATCACCATTCCTAATATATATTTGCAAACATATATTGCAACAAGCACTTTTTTGGAGAATCCTTTACAATCTATGTTTGCTAAATATGTACATTTATAGGTGGGAACATAATGGTATAATTGTACTATAACCAAAATCAATTGCTTTTTTGCATTATGCTTTTACTATATTACATCATTTTACTCTTAAAATCTCAATTTCAATCTTAACTACCTGTTATGGCATCACCTGGCAAAAAACAAAAGTCATACAGAGCTACAACAAAAAAAATATTCATTAGTTTCCCTTATCAACAGTAAGCAAAATGTAATTTGTAATATTGAACAATTCATTTGAAGTATAGGTTAGTAACTCACCATCATTGAAACAAAAGACCAAAGTGCAGTCCATCATTAATGTGATCCAAATACCAACTTGATCAAAAAAATGGATGTCTCTTGATACTACCACATTACACAAGATGAGAAATCAATATAATTTTCTAGTGCCATAACCTAATATTAAAGAAATTAGACAAAAATAGATTATTAGCTATTTTGACCCCTTCAAAATCAATTGTGCTAATTATCAGCTCTTATGCATAATGAAAAAATAAGAAGCATGAAATCATCTTAGGATTTTAAGCTTCAAACTATTATCCACCGTACCCAAAATTGTACAGCTTAACCCAAAATCAAAATTAAACCCAAAGCCTAGCACAACAACATAATTTAGTGATTGCTTCATAAGAGGCATACTTTTCTGGAATTTAATGTCAGCGTCACATACCTTTTTTTGTAAAATGTTATCCTCATGGTTTATGATATCAGAGAGACATAAAAATTTGTCCCATTCCCCAACACACTACATTGAACATACAATTATTTTATAGTTTGTAATCAACTTATGATCTTTGATTATGAAAATAACTCGCAAGAAAAAAATAGCTTACCACAAGTGGATAGCTCGTAACATGTAAATGTTCCATGAAAGCAATAAAGTATGTTATGCAATCATAACTATACATATTGAATACAGTATGAAACTGTAATCCTTTACTAAAGTCAAGCAAAACTATAATAAATACTGATTAAGAAAAATACCTATTGCTTTGGTGAGGAATGTTGTTTGGAGCAACAATTTTTAATTGATCAAATGAGACCATTGGATTGCCAACTAATGATGTCATAATAGGATCCTTAAATAATTTTGCACAAGAAGAGATCTATTTGAAGTGAAGAACAAAAATTTTGTAATAGTTGTATTGTAAACCAAAGTAAGTAAATAGTAGAAATTTCACAAATCCATAAAACAAAAATCAATTCTGTCTTTATAGTTTATGACATGAGTGACATCCGTAACTCTTTTTTTTATTACCTTCAGTGCGCAAAAATGTATCCAATACTTTCGCTTCTTTGTCCAACATATTTATCATGCATAAGTACCAAGGCTTATTCATATCATTCATTAGTATGTAAATCTTCAATTGTTAAAACCAAAATGACATTTATTACAAATTTTAACCTTATATAAATTTATAATAATTTCCACTAAAATTTTCTCCATAGTATGCCTCATAAATGAAACAATATCTCCATATAAAAGAATGAATATGACGTAACCTTATAACAATCACTTAGGGATCCCATACGAATGAATTATTGCTTAAAAAATTTCATTATCTTTATGGGTGCAATCTTTTGACAAGAGACAAGTCTGCAAAGAATAAAATAAAGTAACACTTCCTTCAAAGCAATTGAAATTAACTTTTAACAAGAGGACATCAATATATGCTTACACAAAATCTGGCTAGAAAATACCTTTATTTGTAGAAATTGGCATAGTTTTACAATCGTACGCCATGGTCCAGGCCACAAGGTCAACAATCTAGGAAACAAGAATCTAATTCAGCTCAATTACATACTACAAACTAAATGTTAACATTAGACATAAGGACAATATACCACATTTACATTTGAAGTCACCCACTGTTTTGGGTGCAACAATTCAAAATCCTAAATAGTTGCAAATGTTACACCAAAATGGACAACAACTTCACTACAATATAAACTCGTAATGCACATAATATCACTTTTAATAAATTTATGGTACACAAAATAAAAAATATAGCATTATTACTTACTTTTTATCGATATCGCTATTCTTGATATAATTGCATATTACATATTCAAGTTCACCAATTTCCCTCAGGACTTTGACAATGGCTTCTTTGCAGAAACCTTTAAATGTTTATTTATAGCAACAAATGGCATATAGTACTACTAATTAGTAATTACCATTTTATGCTTTTAGTAAATATACCTTATAACCATACTACTCTAATAAATATAATGAAATATGATAAAATGGAAAACCAAAAAAAAAACATAATACATATAAAGATGATCTGAAGATCAATTCATATTAAGTCCAAACATTCAAAAATGATACAAGAAAAGATAAATGAAATATATGCTCTGTAACATGAGCATATTATATGTATGTACAAGATAAGATTTCAAATGCTATCGGACATATGCATGCTTACGTAACATTTGTGTCAAGATCATAACACTATTGATCTAGCACGCATCACTATCTAACTAGTATCCGAGGCAAAAGTTGGCCTTGACCTAACATTTTTTTACTTTCTTAGGACATTGACCTTAATAATATGTAATGATATTAATCAACAAAAATTAAATTGATATATTAAAATATCTAATAATCATTGATTTATAAATAAGTAAATATAGATACCTTCTATTTTCGTGAGGCAAGACTATCTGAGCTTGGATGCATAATGGACACTGCATTTAGTATACCAAAATCACTATCCATTACTTTCCCTTCCAAATGTATCTTAATGGGACAATCTAAGTCACCACTGACTTTTTCCAACTTAATGCTCTTCCCATAAACCTTAGACATCACTCTTTTCTTAATAATTTTTTTTAACTCAATGTCACTTATATTGGTCTCTAGGATCAATCTCTCTAAAACAACATTCATAGAATCCTTAATGGTGGTCACCGTAGAAGCATAATTCATAATGCTTGCATTCATATACTTCATTTTTTGAACATTCTATTAATATTATCTGTAATGCTAGCTAAATTTGATTCGAGATTATCTACTTTTGATTTTAAACTATCTATTTTTCATTCCACAAGATTCAACTTATTTCTTATCTCCTGAAAATTTGCAATAAAATACCAAATTACTAGTATATAGACTTGTACATTTTTTTTTATCAAATTGAACAACTTAATTGTTATGACTTTGTTGCATTCTCTTACCATAGTATGTATACTTCTAATGCTCTTCTTTGTTATCAAATGGGATAAGATCATGTGCTTTAGCTTTTTTCAGCTAACCTTAAAGATTAATCATAACGCAAGGAGTGCACAGGTCTCCTTTTGTTAATGATTATACTACAAAGCCTTGTATCATGCTAAAAAAGCTAACTAATCAATAAAAGATTAATTGCAGCAAGCAGTGATAGGCAAATTTCAAACTCTTTTTAACACGCTATAGAACACTTTAGATAAATTAAATGTCATTATTCTATAGCATCGACCACCATTATGTGATGATGCCCATTGCCTCATAAATATCTCATCTAACCATTTTCAAGCTTTGGGATTAATATTTTCTATCTTCTTTATTTGGTGTGCACTTTAACTCTATAGACAAGCATTTTCGATGTTTATTATGAAATTTTTCATTTAGATTATTGCATATATGTTGCAAGCAAAATCGATGATAAGCCCATGGCTCTTACCATCTAGAACTAACCTCACTCACCATTTCTTGGATATTGCAGTGATATTTAAATATCAAAGAAAATAATTTCCTTTAAGTGACCTTCTCTTCGATTCAAGTAAGAAACCATTTTCAACTATCAAAAGATTCTTCCTTGGTAATAGCAAATGCAAGTGGAAAAATTTGGTTGTTACCATAAACTCTTATTGCAATAAGCATTTTACATTTATATCTTTTATACACATGAGTAGCATCAATACTTATAACTAAGACAAACTTGAACCCTTCAATAAAAGATATAGAAACCTAAAAAACATGGTGGAATACACCAAATGCTTCGAACAGTAGAATCATGCAACTGTTAATTGCCATAAACAATTACCTGATTACACTTCCCAAGTGTAGTAATAAATCTAGGCAATACTTTATAAGATGTGTCCTAATTACCAAAATTTTTTTTGATTGTTCTTTCTACCTGCATGTTACATCTTTTTATATGAAATCATAAGGAAATTGGTCTTTGACTTTGTCACTTAAAATTGCAATTGTAATCAAATGAACAACTTTAATTTGGCTTTCAATCTTATGTGCTAATAAATTTAAGGTTAGTCGTGGGTGATTAAGACTCAGCCTTAGGTAGACACATGTAAAAGGACCACCACATTTAGTAAAATAACTAATGATTTTTACATTGATACACATAAAGCCTCTACTTGCATCTATTTTCAAGATTTCTTTTACACCTCAAAGACCATATCCTTTTTTATGCTTCCACCATTTCTTACATATGGTGTTTTTCAATAAAGTATAATTAACATCCTAGCATTTGTCTCAATGGTTGGTGCATTTGAATCCTCTTATCCTCAAATCTTAAATTTTGGTAAAAAATAAATTACAATTGCACACATTTTTCAATTTTTCCTTATGTTGGAAACTTAAATCTTTCCTTAATTGAAGATTAGGATTCAAAGCAATGGTTTGATTTTAAGAAGCCTAATTACTAGTAACAACATCATTAACTTTATTTGTAAATAATGGATAACTTGGCTCTTTTGGTGGTACTTCTAAAGCGATGGTAGTAGTTTCTAAGCTAACTTCTTTTGAAGATTGCTAAGCAAATAGAGTTTCAACAACTATGTTTTTATCAACATTTTTAACTTTTTTAAAATCTTTCTCTTCATGTTCCTCATTTTCTTTTTCAAAAAACTTCATTATCCATATTTATATACTTGAACATATTAGTAGTTTCAAATAAACCAATTGCTATACTGCTTCTTATTTATAATCATATTTTTGCCATGCTGGTTTGTAGCTTCATATCCCATAATCCAAAAATACTATTGATGATTAATACTTGCCTTTGCCTCTACATCAGAGATTCACTACTTGATGAGAATGGATTATTAGCATAGTAGGCATTAGCATGATTAAGCAATGTGTTATTTTTTATGTTGGTACTCGAGTAAATGACTCAGAACCCATATGTTGGCTCTGACATTCTGCTGATTGAATGAAGACTGATTCCACTTCTAAATATAATTTAACATTGTCGATTGAAGAATGAATAGATGCATTTTCCAACAAGATGTTTGTCCCATCATCATCCATAATTAGTAAGCAAATAAACTTAATCATTGATGATTACACTATTGTTGGATACCGATAAACCAATTTTAACCATAAGTTCTCTCTATCAAATCATGTGATGCCATATGCCTCGTCTAATAACTTACTAAATTTCATTTTAGGCTACAATTAAATTGCTCACGAAGGAAGGCCATTATAACACAAGCTATTTGATCTTTATGAAATGGTGTCATTCAAATAAACATAAGACTGGAATTTCTTTTTTAAACATAACTAACTAACATTGAAACTAAACAACAATTGTTGGTTTAATATCATCAAACTATGTATCATCCTAAGCTAATAAGATAACAAAAAAACTTAATTTTCATAATCAATTCTAAAAAAAAAAAGAGAAGTTATTTACAAAAGCACCGCTATTGTTATATTATATCAATACAAGTCGAACTAACATAACATCCATCTTGGAACAAAGCCACAATTCAAACATACTTTTCATACTCAAATGCAAAACAAAAATGATATGAATCATTAGAACGGAAACTTTTACCTTTACTAAGTATATAAAAGCTCATATCATTAGTTCCTAAACACTAACCAATTAAACCTAAGAGAAAAAAATCACTACCTAAGATTATAATACAAAAAGAAATCACTACATAAACCCACCAACTCACCTTTGCATATCATGATCCTAAGAATACAAATTATTCACTAAGCAGTCACAAAATTTGACACAATTGATCACAGTACCTTGAATTAACAAACCTTTGAGAACTTGCCATCAGTATAGCCTTCAAGGTACAACAATTGTGTATAACCTTACTATCATAATCAGGTCAAATTTAAGCTTAATTAGAAAGCCTAATTCCTATTTAGCTTGCAACAAAGAACATGGAGTTAAGGAAACAAATCAACCACCAAATACTCAAGGATTAAAAAATTATTAAACTTAAAATATTGATTTCTTCAATATAAGATTAGATCACTCCATGGAGAGGAAATAAGGAAAAATTTCAAAAATGAAATGGACTTTAATTATTAATTAAAGTGAAAGCAAAAAAATTAATTACAATCAAGGAAATAACAATAATTAAAATTATTAGTAAAGAGACTATAATTACTCTTTTGTCCTTAATTCCTTGCCATTCATTTCTTCTAAATAATAGAGGTCGGTTCCCTTACCCTCACTTATATCATATATATAATATATATTAAAAATATAAAAATATTTTTAAATAGTATATTTCAATATTATTTATATATATTAAAAATACTAAAGGTTAAAAATGTTTTATATTAAATCCAAAATCATTATTTAAATAAATAAAAAATAAAAATATTTTATATAAAATTTTGAATTACTATTAAAAATAATAAAAATAGAAATATTTTATATGAAACCTTGAATTAGTACTATTATATATAATATATATTAAACATTATATATAATGTTATACATATAACATATATATAGGAGAGCTGGTTCCCTTACCACATATTATACATTATGCATAATATATTATATGTATAACATATTATATATATTAAAAGTACTATTTAAAAATAATAAAAGATTAAAAATATTCTATATTAAATTCTAAGTTACTATTTAAAAATAATAAAAATAATTTATATCTAATTCTGAATTATTATCATTTTTTAAATAGTAATTCAAGATTTAATATAAAATATTTTTAATTTTTATTATTTTTAAATAATTTTCAAAATTTAATGTACAATATACATATTAAAAGATTAAATTATATATATTATATATTGTATATAATATATATTATATGACTTTAATTGAGTGTACCTATAGCCATAAATGAACGTACATATGCACAATACAAAATATAAAAAGAGTTATAAATGTAATACACATGAGAAACAAATTAGGAAATGAGTATCTCTCAATTACATATACCCTAAAGTCATGACATCTTAAGAATAAGTAAATACTAATTGTGCACCTTACCAACACTAATAAGATGACAATTATGTGTACTGTACGTATGATCATAATTGAATGTATAGATAACTGAATGTACAAATGTTTCATAACTGATGCACAGATAACCAAAACTGATTGTACCGTATATCATATGAGCCTAAACTGTATCAGATAAGTAAATACTAATTATGCACATTACCAATACTGATGAAATGACAATCACATGTAATGTATATATAATCATAACTGAATGTATAAATAACTATAACTAGATGTGCAGGTGACCATAATTAAATATATAGATACCCATAACTAGACATGCTCAAGGGTCGGGCTATCTGCCTAAGCTCGAAAACTCCCTTGATATTTGGAAGGGTTTGGAAAAAAAATATTAGGCCTAAAAATAGGCTTTGACAAAAAATTTAGTCCCGATTAAAAAATGGGCTCGCCTTAGGTCCAACTTTCAAAGCCCAAGCCCAAGCCCAAGCCAGACCCGACCTTGCCCATTTTACTATTACGTTATATATATTTATTTTATATTTTATGTATTATGTAATTTTTATCAGATAAACAATACATATAAATAATATTATAGTGTAAACTTTAAAAACTAAGTTAAATTTATTTATATTTATAAATTTCATAAAAAATTTATTAAATCAATAAAGATTAAATTTAAAAAATATATATGTTTTAAAAAATAAATTATAAAAAATATAATATGGACGAGCCTAAACGGGCATGCACTGTCTATTTACAAATATGGCTAGACTTACGCAAATAAATTTAATATTAATACCATGTTCAAACTTGGCCTGAATCCGGCCTAACCCTGCCCATAAGTAGGTCTACCCATATGTGAATATAAAATGACCAAAATTGATATATTTAATTCCAATATATATATATATATATTGATATATGTTTTAATATGTGGAAGGTCAGTTCCTATACTAGGGGAAATGAACCCCAAATATATATTATATATAAATTACATATATTAAAAATATTATTTAAAAACAATAAAAGGTTAAAAATATTTTATATTAAATCTCAAATTACTATTTAAAAATAAAAATAAAAAATATTTTATATTAAATCTTGAATTACTATTTAAAAATAATAATAATTGAAAATTTCATATAAAATATTTTTATTTTTTTATTATTCTTAAATAGTAGTTTGGAATTTAATGTAAAATATTTTTATTATTTACTATTTACAAATAGTAATTATTTATAAATAGTAATTTAAGATTTAATATGAAATATTTTTTAATATTATATTATTTAAAATAGTATTTTTAATATATATAATATATATTTTTAAAAATACTATTTAAAATATATTTTATATATTTTTATTATATATTTATATTATATATTATATAGGTAAGGTCGATTCTCTTACTAAGGGAACCGACCTTCACTATGTGGAAGAAATGAATGGTATTAGGTGCCAGGTTGAAGGAATTAAGGCCAAAAGGATAATTACATGCTCTTTATTAATAATTCTAAAACTCATTATTTCTTTAGTTGTAATTAATTTTTTTGCTTTTTCCTTTTTTTAATTTTCTTTTTTTGAAATTTTTTCAAGAAATAATGCTTGGGGTTTACAAAGGTATAATTGTGATTTTATTTAACAATTGAAATTGTTAAGATTTAACTACTGTTCATTGGAATGAAGAGTTTAACACTTGACTAATAGACTACATAAATGTTAGCACGAAGGTATATTTGTTAAATGAAAACAAATTAACTCTTTAAAATACAGTATTTCAACTCCTAAAAATTTATTTTTATTTTATGAAATTAAAATAATTTAAACCCTGACATAGATTTGACATGGCAGTGACATGTATTGGGGTATCCACCTAGGAAAATAAGTTTTACACAACCCTTTCTTGGGAATAAAAAATTTTAAACTACCTTGGAAAAAATCACCTCTATATATATATTCATATATTTAGCGAAATAATATTGAGTGACAATAATCATAAAAAGGTTTAATGTAATTATAAAAAGATAATTAAAATAACTAATTATTTAAAAAAATTATCAATAAAATAAATTTAAAATGATAATAAAATAAAATCAAGATTGAAACAGTCCACATATTAAAACACTTCATGCATACAGTAAGTATTTTTTTTTTTGAAAATATGTTTGCTACAAGAAAAAGATAAAAATAAAAACATTATATAAGAAACCTAATAACTAATAAATGTGTGTATAAGTGGACTTATTTTTTTTAGGCAAAGAGGTTAGTAGAGGTGTTTTTGCCTGGGTTTCTTTATTTAAATCAATTCAAAAGTTCATATTAATGTTTAAAATAATATTAAAAAATAAAATTTTATTTTTATATTAATATTTATAACTAAAGTTAAATAAAATATTTTTATTATATAATAGTAATTTGGGATAATTCGAATTACAAAAATACTTATCCAAACTTAGCTCGATATGGACCGAACGAGCTATCAGACTCTTGAACAGGTCTAGAGGTAGGCAACATTCAAGATTTTCAATTATTTTGAGTCAAAAATTAAATTTGATTTAGGATGGCATTTTTATTTTAAGACATTAATTTTTAAAATTAAGACTATTTATAAAACTTAGCATGATTTTAAGTGTATTTGATTTTTTTTTATGCATATTTAATATATTCCAAATATGAACAAAAGTCTTAAAAGGTTCAACACGAAACATGTAATTAATTCAGTTAAATTAAATAAAAATAATTAAATTAAGACAAGTAGTGTTTATACAATATTGTACACTAATTAAAAGAATAGATCATTCACATTGAATTTTTGGTTTTTATCAAAGATTTTAGTTTTTATATATTTATATAATATTTCAATTAACATTAAAATACTTTTACCTGATTTGCCAAATTTTTATTTTCCCTTTATTTTTATGTAACCAATAATCATTCATACATGAAGAAATGGAAATGCAATCTAGCTAGAGATATGATTTTTTAAAACTAAACAGGAATGGTTATCTCACTTCACTAATAATTTGTTTTTTTTCTATAATTTCAACTATCATAAATAGTAATTATTTATTTAATTTTTTAAAAATTTTAAGATATTTATATATTAAAATAATTATATTTTTAATGTAAAAATTACATATTTCTAGTCACATCACAAGTGTTCATGGCTCAGACCAGGCTGGGTTCAAGCTCAAGCATAGTATTAAGGCACTTTTATGTTTGCCCAAGCCCGGTCTGACGCGAAATGTAAGCTTTAAAACTTGCCAAAGCTTACTCATATTTTTAAGTGGGCAGTCCAAACTAGTTTAAGTCCGCTCATATTATATATATTTCTAATTAATTTTTTAAAAATATGTTCTTAAAATTAAATCTTTTGTAATTTAATATTTTTATTATGTTTTAAAATATAAATAATTTAAGATATTTTTTAATGTTTACACCATAATATTATATATAGTTATTCTTTATATGATAAAAAATATATAATACATATAAATATAATTTTACTATATATCATATAATTGAAAAACGAGCCAGGTCAGGCTTAGCCCTTGAATGCTGGAGCCAAGGCTTGGCCCATTTTCTTAAGTGGGTCTTATTTTTTTACCCAAGTCCATTTTTTAGAACTAATTCTTTTGCTCAAACTCTTCCAAATATTATATGGGTAGCCCGACCTATTAACATTTCTAGTTACATCTTTCTCAAAAATAAAAAAATATTTCTAATTCAATTTTAAATAAAAAACATAAAATTATAAAACATCTTTTATTAAAATAAATTAACAAATTTGTAAAAAATAAAATGCAATATTTCTTACTAATAAGATTTCATTTTCTTATTAATTAGATTTCACTTTCTTTAATTATGGGAGTTTAAAATGGCTAATTACTCATGCTATTATTTCTTCTTTATTCTAAAAAGATAAAAATAATTAAAAGATTTTTTATATATTTTCTTCTGTTTCTTTATTAATAATTATTGTAATAATAGTATATTATAAAAATATTTTAGTTCATTGGTTCATTTTGTACTTCCAAACATTTTTCATTTTTTATTACACATTTTTTAAGAAAAAATTATTCTCTTTCCTTATTGATAATCAGTTATGATAATAATAAATAATAAATCCTTTTAGTTTATTAATTAATTTTCTAGTTCTTTCAAAAAAATTTACTTGCAATACTATTGGTTTGAAATCCTATCCATTATTTTTTTGTTCTTTACTCTCAAACACATTAATCATCTCTATTCATATACGTAGGATCCAGGCTATTTTATATAAATATTACAATTTTTTTTATTTCTCGATTTACAGCAGTTTTCAAATTAATTCCCCAAATATACTTCTTTTTCTAACGTGTGCTGAGAACTCGCCATTAGAAGAGGTGAGTTGATGGGTTATTGGGAACTCGCTCGCCATCTCTGATGGTGAGTTCCCACTCAATTATTTTAGGAAAAATGTTAAAAAAGTAAAATTAACAAATAGTTATTAAATAAAAGTAAAGTGAAAAAAATAATTTCAAAGAAGGAAATGATACTTATTAAAATTATTAATAAAGAAATTGAAATTACTTATCTACCCATCTTTGGTCTATTGACCGATTCTCCCCCATATAAATATTTTACATAAATTATGTATAAATATATAAATTATCTATCATGTTAGAAGAAATCTAATTTTTCATGCATAAGTCACATCTCTCGAGTTCTAAGAAATCTAATAGTCGTTAATCAAATATTATTTATCATGTCAGAAGAAATCTGACTCCGCATTTATTTGTCACATCTCTCGAGTTCAAAGAAATCTATTAGTTATTAGTCAAATATTACTTGTCATGTCAGAAAGAATCTGATTCCCCATGCATCTATCATGTAGACACCTTATTTTGTTTGGGCTAATTTTTAGCAATCTGGAGCATTGACGTAAGAGGGGGCGATGATCGTCGCCCAGCGAAAAAGTATTTTAAGGACATCAAGACGGCCTAGGGATCATAACGAAGGTACATGCAAAGATGTAGCATCAAATGACTAAGTTCAAGGTATCTAAGGACAAAAGATATGAGAAAATTCATAATTTTAGTTGAATGTATCGATACATGGTTCTCATGTATC
>JBBYHL010367088.1:0-22027 GCA_038381835.1 Adansonia madagascariensis
CATCCATTAGATATGATAAACATGGATTCTCGTAACAATCTCTATTCTTTTTGTGATTAGACTACAAATATATATGTACCTCATTAGGATGCAAGATGTTAATGCTTTGGTTTAACGAGAAAAACCTTTCCTTCCAACACTTTACATAGAATTAAAGTTCATATCTTAAATGAGACGAATATGTATTCTTATAATAATCTCTAAACATTTTGTCATTGGGCTACAAAAACACAATCTTCACAAAACGATGCATGATATTGGAGCTTTGGTTTCACCAGAAAAGCTTTTCTATCCATTATTTTTCTTAGAACCAAAGTTCATCCCTTAGTATGATAAACGTGAATTATCATAACAATCACCATCTTTTTTGTGATTGGCCTATAAAAACACATTCTTCTCAATAGGATGCATGATATTGATACTTTAGCTTTGTAAGAAAATCACTCTTTCCATTATTTTCCATAGAAATAAAGTTAACTCCTTAGATAACACAAACATGGATTCTCGTAACAATCTCCATTCTTTTTGTGATTGGACTACAAAAACACATTCACCTCATTAGGATGCATGATATTGATGCTTTGGTTTTACAAGAAAAGCCTTTTTTTCCATCATTTTACTTAGAATCAAAGTTTATATTTAGAAAAGATGAACATGGGTTCTCATAACAATCTCCAAACATTTTGTCATTGGGCTACAAAAACATATTCTTCTCAAAAGGATGCTTGATATCTATGCTTTGGTTTCATAAGAAAAGTTTTTCTTTCCATCCGTTTCATCAAAATTAAAGCTCATCCCTTAGATATTACAAACATGGATTCTCATAATACTCGCCAAACTTCTTGTGATTGGGCCACAAAAACATAATCCTCTCAGTAGGATGCGTGGTAGTGATGCTTAGGTTTCACAAGAAAAGCCTCTTTGTCTATCATTTTTCGTAGAAATAAAGTTAACTCCTTAGATATGACGAACATGGATTCTCGTAACAATCTCTATTCCTTTTGTGATTGGACTACAAAACCATATTCACCTCATTGGGATACATGATAATGATGCTTTGGTTTAACAGGAAAAGCCTTTCCTTCCATCATTTTCTTAGAATCAAAGTTCATTTTCCAGATGAGAGGAATATGGAATCTCATAATAATCTCCAAACAATTTGTCATTGGGCTACAAAAACACATTATTCACAAAAGGATGCATGATATTGGTGTTTGGATTTCACAAGAAAAGCTTTTCTTTCCATCATTTTCCTTAGAGATAAAATTCACTCTTTAGATAAGACAAACATGGATCATTGTAACAATCTCTATTTCTTTTGTGATTGAACTACAAAAAAACCTTCACCTCATTAGGATACATGATAATGATGCTTTGATTTCACAAGAAAAGCTTTCCCTCCATTATTTTACTTAGAATTAAAGTTCATATCTCAGATGAGATAAACATGGGTTCTCAAAATAGTCTCTAAACATTTTGTCATCATGCTACAAAAACACATTTTTTTCAAAAGGATGCATGATATTGATGCTTTGGTTTCACAAGAAAAGCTTTTCTTTCCATCAGTTTCCTTGGAATCAAAGTTCATCCCTTAGATATGAGAAACATGGATTCCCATAATACCCTTCAAACTTCTTGTTATTGGGCTACAAAAACACATTTTTCTTAATAGGATGCATGATATTAATACTTTGGTTTCACAAGAAAAGCAACAGTTTTCATCATTTTCCTTAGAAATAAAATTCACTCCTTAGATAAGACATACATGGATTCTCGTAACAATCTCTATTCTTTTTGTGATTAGACCACAAAAACAAATTCACTTTATTAGGATACATAATATTGATGCTTTGGTTTAACAAGAAAAGCTTTTCCTTCCATCATTTTACTTAAAATCAAAGGTCATTTCTCAAATAAGACGAGTACAGATTCTCATAATAATCTCCATGCATTTTGTCATTGTGCTACAAAAACACATTCTTCATAAAAGAATACATGATATTGATGCTTTGGTTCCAATAGAAAAGCTTTTCTTTCCATCATTTTTCTTGGAATCAAAGTTCATTACTTATATATGATAAGCATGAATTCTCATAATAATCTCCATTCTTTTTGTGGTTGGACTACTAAAACACATTCACCTCATTAGGATGCATGATATTAATGCTTTGGTTTTACAAGAAAAGACTTTCATTCCACCATTTTACTTAGAATCAAAGTTCATATCTCAGATGAGATAAACATGGGTTCTTATAATAATCTCCAACCATTTTGTCATTGGGCTACAAAAATAATTTCTTCTTAAAATGATGCATGATATTGATGCTTTGATTTCACAAGAAAAGCTTTTGTGTCCATCAGTTTCCTTAAAATCAAAGTTCATCCCTCAGATATGACAAGCATGAATTCTCATAACAATCTCTATTCTTTTTTTGATTAGGCTACCAAAACACATTCACCTTATTAGGATGCATGATATGGACGCTTTGGTTTAACAAGAAAAGAATTTCCTTCCATTGTTTTACTTAGAATCAAAGTACATATCTTAGATGAGACGAACATATGTTCTTACAATAATCTCCAAACATTTTGGCATTGGCCTACAAAAACACATTCTTCTCAAAAGGATGCATGATATTGATGCTTTGGTTTCACCAAAAAACCTGTTCTTTCCATCATTTTCCTTAAAATCAAAGTTCAGCCCTTAGATACGATAAACATGGATTCTCATTAGAAGGGTCTACAATCCCCATTCTTTTTATGATTGGACTACAAATGCACATTCACCTTATTAGAATGCAAGATATTAATGCTTTGGCTTAACAAGAAAAGCCTTTTCTTCCAACATTTTACTTAGAATCAAAGTTTATATCTCATATGAGATGAATATAGATTCTCATAATAATCTCCAAACATTTTGTCATTAGGCTAGAAAAACACATTCTTCATAAAAGGGTGCATGATATTGATGCTTTGGTTTCAACAAAAAAGTTTTTCTTTCCATCGTTTTTCTTGGAATCAAAGTTCATCACTTATATATGACAAGCATGAATTCTTGTAACAATCTCCATTCTTTTTGTGATTGGACTACAAAAGCACATTCACCTCATTAGGATGCATGATATTAATGCATTGAATTTACAAGAAAAGCCTTTCTTTCCATCATAGTAATTAGAACCAAGGTTCATATCTCAGATGAGACAAACATGGATTCTTATAATAATCTCAAAGCGTTTGGTCATTGTGCTACAAAAACACATTTTTCTCAAAAGGACGCATGATATTGATGCTTTGATTTCATAAGAAAAACTTTTCTTTCCATTATTTTCCTTAAAAGTAAAGTTCACTCCTTAGATAAGACATAAATGGATTCTCGTAACAATCTCTATTTTTTTTGTAATTGGACGGCAAAAACACATTCACCTCAATATGATACATGATATTGATGTTTTGGTTTAACTAGAAAAGCCTTTCCTTTGATCATTTTACTTAGAATCAAAGTTCATTTCTCAAATGAGATGAATATGGATTCCCATAATAATCTCCAAAATTATTGTCATTGGGCTTCAAAAACACATTCTCCATAAAAGGATGCATATATTGATGCTTTGGTTTCGCCAGAAAAGCTTTTCTTTCCATCATTTTTCTTATAATCAAAGTTCATCCATTAGATATGACAAGCATGGATTCTCATAGCAATCTCTATTCTTTTTGTGATTAGACTTTCGAAACACATTCACCTCATTAGGATGCATGATATTGATGCTTTGGTTTTACAAGAAAATCCTTTCTTTCCATCATTTTACTTAGAATCAAATTCATATCTCAAATGAGACGAACATGGGTTCTCATAATAATCTCAAACATTTTGTCATTGGGCTACGAAACACATTTTTTGCAAAAGGATGCATGATATTATTGCTTTGATTTCACAAGAAAAGTTTTTCTTTCCATCAGTTTCCTTGGAATCAAAGTTCATGCCCTAGATATGACAAACATGGATTCTCGTAATACTATCCAAACTTCTTATGATTGGGCTAAAAAAACACAACATTGTCAATAGGATGCTTGATATCGATGCTTTGGTTTCACAAGAAAAGCAACTATTTCCATCATTTTCCTTTGAAATAAAGTTTACTCCTTAGATAAGACAAACGTGGATTCTTGTAACAATCTCCATTCTTTTTGTGATTGGACTACAAAAACACATTCACCTCATTAGGATACATGATACTGATGCTTTAGTTTAATAAGAAAAGCCTTTCCTTTCATCATTTTACTTAGAATCAAAGTTCATCCCTTTGATATGACAAACTTGGATTCTCGTTCGGATGGTCTGCAATCTCCATTCTTTTTGTGATTGGACTACACAAACACGTTCACCTCATTAGTTTGCAAGATATTAATGCTTTGGTTTAATAGGAAAACCCTTTCCTTCTAACATTTTACTTAGAATCAAAGTTTATATCTCAGATGAAATGAATATGGATTCCCCTAATAATCTCTAAAATTTTGTCATTAGGCTACAAAAACACATTCTTCGTAAAAGGATGCATGATATTGATGCTTTGGTTTCACTAAAAAAGCTTTTATTTCCATTATTTTCCATTGAACCAATGTTCATCCCTTAGATATGATAAACATGGATGCTTATAACATTATGTCATTAGGTTACAAAAACACATTCTTCTCAAAAGGGTGCATAATATTGATGCTTTGGTTTCAGAAGAAAAGCTTTTCTTTCCATCAATTTTGTCAGAAGTAAAGTTTATCCTTAAGATATGACAAACATGGATTCTCGTAGTACTCTTTAAACTTCTTGTGACTGGGCAACAAAAACATATTCTTCTCAATAGGATGCATGGTAGTGATTCTTTGGTTTCATAAGAAAAGCATCTCTTTCTATCATTTTCCTTAGAAATAAGTCCATTCCTTAGATAAGAGGAACATGGATTCTCGTAACAATCTCCATTATTTTTCTGATTGGACTATAAAAATGCATTCACCTCATTAAGATACATAATAATGATGCTTTAGTTTAATAAGAAAAGTCTTTTTTTTCCATTATTTTACTTAGAATAAAGCTAATATCTTAGATAAGACAAACATGGATTCTCATAACAATCTCCAAACATTTTATCATTCGGCTAAAAAGCAGATTATTCTCCAAAAAATGCATGATAATGATGCTTTGGTTTCACAAGAAAAGCTTTTCTTTCCATTAGTTTCCTCATAATCAAAGTTCATCCCTTTGATATTACAAACATGAATTCTTGTAATACTCTCCAAATTTCTTGTGATTGGGCTACAAAAACACAGTTTTCGCAGTAGGATGCATGATATTGATCCTTTGGATTCACAAGAAAAGCATCTATTTCCATTATTTTACTTAGAAATGAAGTTCACTCCTTAGATAAGACGAACAAGGATTCTCATAACAAACTCCATTCTTTTTGTCATTGGACTACAAAAACGCATTCACCTTATTAGGTTACATGATATTGACACGTTGGTTTAACAAAAAAACCCTTTCCTTTCATCATTTTACTTAGAAATCAAAGTTCATTTCTCAGATCAAACGAACATGGATTCTTATAATAATCTTCAAACATTTTGTCATTGGGCTACAAAAACACATTCTTCACAAAAAGATGCACGATGTTGATGCTTTGGTTTCACCAAAAAAGATTTTTTTTCCACTATTTTCCTTATAACCAATGTTCATCCCTTAGATGTGACAAACATGAATTCTCGTAACAATCTCCATTCTTTTTGTGATTGGACTACAAAAACACATTCTTATTAATAAGATGCATGATATTGATGCTTTGGTTTTACAAGAAAAACCTTTTTTTCATCATTTTACTTAGAATCAAAGTTCATATCTTAGATAAAACAAACATGGTTCTCAAAATAATCTCCAAACATTTTGTCATTGGGCTGGAAAAACACATTCTTCTCGAAAGGATGCATGATATTAATGCTTTGGTTACACAAGAAAAGCCTTTCTATCCATCATTTTACTTAGAATCAAAGTTCTGAGATGAATATGGATTATCATAATAATTGCCAAACATTTTGCCATTGGGCTACAAAAACACATTCTTTGTAAAAGGATGCATGATATTGATGATTTGGTTTCACCATAAAAGCATTTTTTCCATCATTTTCCTTAGAATCAAAGTATGTTCCTTAGCTATAACAAACATGAATTCTCATAACAATCTCCATTCTTTTTATGATTAGACTACCAAAACATATTCACCTCATTAAGATGCATGATATTAATGCTTTAGTTTTACAAGAAAAGGCTTTCTTTCCAACATTTTACTTAAAATCAAAGTTCATATCTCAGATGAAATGAACATGGGTTCTCATAATAATCTCCAAACATTCTATCATTGGGCTACAAAAACACATTCTTCTTGAAGGATGCATGATATTGAAACTTTGATTTCACAAGAAAAGCTTTTTTTTCTATTAATTTCCTCAGAATCAAAGTTCATACCCTAGATATGACAAACATGGATTCTCGTAATACACTCCAAACTTCTTGTGATTCGGCTACAAAAACATATTGTTCTCAATAGGATACATGATATTGATGCTTTGGTTTCACAAGAAAAGCAACTCTTTTCATCATTTTCCCTTGAAATAAAGTTTACTCCTAAATTAGACAAACATGGATTCTCATAACAATCTCCATTCTTTTTGTGATTGGACTATAAAAACACATTCACCTCATTAGGATACATGATATTGATGCTTTAGACTATAAGAAAAGCCTTTCCTTCCATCATTTTACTTAGAATAAAGGTTCATATCTTAGATGAGTTGAACATGGGTTCTTACAAAAATCTCCAAACATTTTGTCATTGGGCTACAAAAACACATACTTCTTAAAAGGATGCATGATATTGATGCTTCAGTTTCTCCAAAAAAGCTTTTCTTTCCATTATTTTCCTTAGAATTAAAGTTCATCCCTTAGATATGACAAACATGGATACTTATTAGGATGGACTACAATCTCCATTCTTTTTGTGATTGGACTACAAAAATACATTCACCTTATTAGGATGCAAAATATTTAACAAGGAAAGCCTTTGCTTCCAACATTTTACTTAGAATCAAAGTTCATATTTAAGATAAGATGAATATGGATTCTCATAAGAATCTCTAAACATTTTGTCATTAGGCTGCAACAATACATTCTTCACAAAAGGGTGCATGATATTGATGCTTTGGTTTCACCAAAAAAGCTTTTATTTTCATCATTTTACTTAGAACTAAGGTTCATCCCTTAGATATGGCAAACATGGATTCTCGTAACAATCTCCATTCTTTTTGTGATTGGACTACAAAAACACATTCTTCTCATTTGGACGCATGATATTGATGCTTTGGTTTTACAAGAAAAGCCTTTTTGCCATTATTTTACTTAAAATCAAAGTTCATATCTTAGATGAGACAAACATGGTTCTCAAAATAATCTCCAAACATTTTCTCATTAGGCTACAAAAACACATTCTTCTCAAAAGGATGCATGATATTGATGCTTTGGTTTCACAAGAAAAGCTTTTCTTTCCATCAGTTTCCTCAGAATCAAAGTTCATCCTTTTGATATGACAAACATGGGTTCTCATAATACCCTCCAAATTTCTTATGATTGGGCTATAATAACACATTCTTCTCAATAGGATGAATGATATTGGTGCTTTGGTTTCATAAAAATGCAACTCTTTCCATCATTTTCCATAGAAAAAAGTTAACCCCTTAGATTAGACGAACATGGATTCTCGTAACAATCTCCATTCTTTTTGTGATTGGACTACGAAAACACATTCACCTCATTAGGGTGTATGATATTATGCATTGGTTTTACAAGAAAAGCTTTTTTTTCCAACATTTTACTTAAAATCAAAGTTTATATCTTAGATGAAATGAACTTCATTCTCAAAATAATCTCTAAACATTTTGTCATTGGGCTGCAAAAACACATTCTTCTCAAAAGGATGCATGATATTGATGCTTTGGTTTCACAAAAATTTTTTTCTTTTCGTCAGTTTCCTTAGAATCAAAATTCATCCCCTAGATATGACAAACATGGATTCTCATAATCCTCTCCAAACTTCTTGTGATTGGGCTACAAAAACACTTACTTCTTAATAGGATGTTTGATATTGATGCTTTGGTTTCACAATAAAAGCAACTCTTTCCATCATTTTTCTTAGAAAAAAAGTTTACTCCATAGATAAGACGAACATGGATTCTTGTAAAAATCTCTACTCTTTTTGTGATTGGACTATAAAAACACATTCACATCATTAGGGTGCATGATATAGATGTATTGGTTTTGCAAGAAAAGCCTTTGTTTCCAACATTTTACTTAAAATCAAAGTTCATATCTTAGATGAGATGGACATGGTTCTAAAATTAATCGCTAATCATTTTGTCATTGGGCTGCAAAAACACATTCTTCTCAAAAGGATGCATGATATTGATGCTTTGGTTTTACAAGAAAAGCTTTTCTTCCATCAATTCCCTCAAAATCAAAGTTCACCCCTTTGATATAACAAATAAGGATTCTCCTAATACCCTCAAAACTTCTTATGATTGGGCTATAATAATACATTTTTGTCAATAGGATGCATGATATTGACGCTTTGGTTTCACAAGAAAAGTAGCTCTTTCGATCATTTTCCATAAAAATAAACTTTACTCCTTAGGTAAGACTTAAATGGAGTCTCGCAACAATCTCCATTCATTCTTTGATTAAACTACAGAAACACATTCACCTCATTAGGATACATGAAATTGATGCTTTGGTTTAACAAGAAAAGCCTTTCCTTCCATCATTTTACTTAGAATCAAAGTTCATTTCTTAGATGAGACGAATATGGATTCTCATAATAATCTCCAAACATTCTATCATTTGGCTTCAAAAACACATTTTTCTCAAAAGGATGCATGATATTGATGCTTTGATTTCACAAGAAAAGCTTTTCTTTCCATCAGTTTCCTTAGAATCAAAGTTTATCCCCTAGATATGACAAACATGGATTCTTGTAATACTCTCCAAATTTCTTGTGATTGAGCTACAAAAACACATTATTCTCAACAGGATGCTTGATATTGATGCTTTGGTTTCATAACAAAAGTAAACCTTTCCATCAATTTCCTTAAAAAAAAAGTTCATTCCTTAGATGAGATGAACATGGATTCTCGTAACAATCTCTATTCTTTTTGTGATTGGACTACAAAAACACATTCACCTCATTAGGGTGCATGATATTGTTGCATTGGTTTTTCAAGAAGAGCCTTTCTTTCCAACATCTTACTTAAAATCAAAGTTCATATCTTATATGAGATGAACATGTTTTCAAAATAATCTCTAATCATTTTGTCATTGGGCTGCAAAAACAGATTCTTCTCAAAAGGATACATGATATTGATGCTTTGGTTTTACAAGAAAAGCTTTTCTTTCCATCTATTCCCTCAGAATCAAAGTTCATCCCTTTGATATAACAAACATGGATTCATAATACCCTCTAAACTTTTTATGATTGGGCTATAATAACGCATTCTTTTCAGTAGGATACATGGTATTGATGCTTTGGTTTCACAAGAAATGCAACTCTTTCCATCATTTTCCATAGAAATAAAGTTCACTCCTTAGATAAGATGTAAACGGATTCTCATAACAATCTCCATCTTTTTTGTGTTTGGACTACAAAAATACATTCACGTCATTAGGATTCATGATATTGATGCTTTGGTTTAACAATAAAAGCCTTTCCTTCCATCATTTTACTTAAAATCAAAGTTCATTTCTTAGATAAGACAAATATGGATTCCTATAATAATCTCTAACATTCGATCATTAGGCTTCAAAAACACAATATTCTCAAAAGGATGCATGATATTGATGCTTTGATTTTACAATAAAAGCTTTTATTTCCATTAGTTTCCTTAGAATCAAAGTTCATTCCCTAGATATGAAAAATATGGATTCTCGTAATACTCTTCAAACTTTTTGTGGTTGGGCTACAAAAAGACATTTTTCCCAATAGGATGCTTGATATTGATGCTTTGGTTTCATAACAAAAGCAAACCTTTCCATCAATTTCCTTAAAAAAAAAGTTCACTCCTTAGATAAGATAAACATGGATTCTCGTAACAATCTCTATTTTTTTTTGTGATTGGACTATAAAAACACATTCACCTCATTAGGGTGCATGATATTGTTGCATTGGTTTTACAAGAAGAGCCTTTCTTTCCAACATTTTACTTAAAATCAAAGTTCATATCTTAGATGAGATAAACATGGTTCTCAAAATAATCTCTAATCATTTTGTCATTGGGCTGCAAAAACACATTTTTCTCAAAAGGATGCATGATATTGATGCTTTCATTTCACAAGAAAAGCTTTTCTTTCCATCAGTTTCCTTAGAATCAAAGTTTGATCCCTAGATATAACAAACATGGATTCTCATAATACTCTCCAAACTTATTGTGGTTGGGCTACAAAAAGACATTCTTCCCAATAGGATGCTTGATATTGATGCTTTGGTTTCATAACAAAAGCAACTATTTCCATCATTTTCCTTAGAAAAAAAAGTTCACTCCTTAGATAAAACAAACATGGGTTCTCGTAACAATCTCTATTCTTTTTGTGATTGGACTACAAAAACACATTCACCTCATTAGGGTGCATGATATTGATGTACTGGTTTTACAAGAAAAGCCTTTTTTTCCAACATTTTACTTAAAATCAAAGTTCATATCTTAGGTGAGATGAACATGGTTCTCAAAATAATCTCATAACATTTTGTCATTGGGCTGCAAAAACACATTCTTCTTAAAAGGATGCATAATATTGATGCTTTGGTTTCACAACAAAAGCTTTTCTTTCCATCAGTTTCCTTAGAATCAAAGTTCATCCCTTTGACATGATAAACATGGTTTCTCATAATACCCTCCAAACTTCTTATTATTAGGTTATAATAACACATTCTTCTCAATAGGTTGCATGATATTGATGCTTTGGTTTCATAAGAAAAACAACTCTTTCCATCATTTTCCATAGAAATATAGTTCACTCCTTAGATAAGATGTAAATGGATTCTCGTAACAATCCCTATTCTTTTTGTGATTAGACTACAAAAACACATTCACCTTATTAGGATACATGATATTGATGCTTTGGTTTAACAAGAAAAGCCTTTCCTTCCATTATTTTGCTTAAAATGAAAGTTCATTTCTTAGATGAGACGAATATGGATTCTGATAATAATCTCCGAACATTCTATCATTGGGCTTAAAAAACACACTCTTCTCAAAAGGATGCATGATATTGATGCTTTGATTTCACAAGAAAAGCTTTTTTTTCTATCAGTTTCCTTAGAATCAAAGTTTATCCCCTAGACATGATAAACATGGATTCTCGTAATACTCTCTAAACTTCTTGTGATTGTGCTACGAAAACACATTCTTCTCAATAGGATGCTTGATATTGATGCTTTGGTTTCACAGCAAAAGCAACTATTTCCATCATTTTCCTTAGAAAAAATGTTCACTCCATAAATAAGATGAACATGGATTCTCGTAAAAATCGCTATTTTTTTTTGTGATTGGACTACAAAAACACATTTACCTCATTAGGGTGCATGATATAGATGCATTGGTTTTGCAAGAAAAACCTTTTTTTCCAACATTTTACTTAAAATCAAAGTTCATATCTTAGATGAGACAAACTTGGTTCTCAAAATAATCTCCAAACATTTTATCATTAGGCTATAAAATCACATTCTTCTTAAAAGGATGCATGATATTAACGCTTTGGTTTCACAAAAAAAATAACTTTTCTTTCCATCAATTTCCTCATGATCAATATTCATCCCCTAGATATGACAAACATGGATTCCTGTAATCCTTTCCAAACTTTTTGTGATTGGGCTACAAAAACACATTCTTCTCAACAGAATGCTTGATATTGATGCTTTGGTTTCACAACAAAAGCAACTATTTCCATCATTTTCCATAGAAAAAAAGTTCACTCCATAGATAAGATAAACATGGATTCTCGTAACAATCTCTATTCTTTTTGTGATTGGACTGCAAAAACACATTCTCCTCATTAGGGTGCATGATATAGATGCATTCGTTTTGCAAGAAAAGCCTTTCTTTCCAACATTTTACTTAAAATCAAAGTTGATATCTTAGATGAGACGGACATGGTTCTCAAAATAATCTCTAATCATTTTGTCATTGGGCTGCAAAAACACATTCTTCTCAAAAGGATGCATGATATCGATGCTTTAGTTTTACAAGAAAAGCTTTTCTTTCCATCAATTCCCTCAAAATCAAAGTTCATCCCTTTGATATAACAAATAAGGATTCTCCTAATACCCTCTAAACTTCTTATGATTGGGCTATAATAACACATTTTTCTCAATAGGATGCATGATATTGACGCTTTGGTTTCACAAGAAAAGTAACTCTTTTGATCATTTTCCATAGAAATAAACTTCACTACTTAGATAAGACGTAAATAGATTTTCACAACAATCTCCATTCATTCTTTGATTAGACTATAGAAACACATTCACCTCATTAGGTTACATGAAATTGATGCCTTGGTTTAACAAGAAAAGCCTTTCCTTCCATCATTTTACTTAGAATCAAAGTTCATTTCTTAGATGAGATGAATATAGATTCTCATAATAATCTCCAAACATTCTGTCATTGGGCTTCAAAAACATATTCTTCTCAAAAGGATGCATGATATTGATGCTTTGATTTCACAAGAAAAGCTTTTCTTTCCATCAATTTCCTTAGAATCAAAGTTCATCCCCTAGATATGACAAACATGGATTCTCGTAATACTCTCCAAACTTCTTGTGATTGGGCTACAAAGACACATTCTTCTCAACAGGATGCTTGCTATTGATGCTTTGGTTTCACAATAAAAGCAACTCTTTCCATCTTTTTCCTTAGAAAAAAAAAAGTTCACTCCTTAGATAAGACGAACATGGATTCTTGTAACAATCTCTATTCTTTTTGTGATTGGACTACAAAAACACGTTCACCTTATTAGGATGTATGATATTGTTGCATTGGTTTTACAAGAAGAGCCTTTCTTTCCAACATTTTACTTAAAATCAAAGTTCATATCTTAGATGAGATGAACATGGTTCTCAAAATAATCTCCAATCATTTTCTCATTGGGCTACAAAAACACATTCTTCTCAAAAGGATGCATGATATTGATGCTTTAGTTTTACAAGAAAAGCTTTTCTTTCCATCTGTTCCCTTATAATTAAAGTTCATCCCTTTGATATAACAAATATGGATTCATAATACCCTCCAAACTTCTTATGATTGGGCTATAATAATGCATTCTTCTTAATAGGATGCATGGCATTGATGCTTTGGTTTCATAAGAAATGCAACTCTTTCCATCATTTTCCATAGAAATAAAAGTTCACTCCTTAGATAAGAGATAAATGGATTCTCGAAACAATCTCCATTTTTTTTGTGATTAGACTACAAAAACACATTCATGTCATTAGGATTCATGATATTGATGCTTTGGTTTGACAATAAAAGCCTTTCCTTCCATCATTTTACTTAAAATCAAAGTTCATTTCTTAGATGAGACAAATATGGATTCTTATAATAATCTCCAACATTGGGTTTCAAAAACACATTTTTCTCAAAGAGATGCATGATATTGATGCTTTCATTTCACAAAAAAAGCTTTTCTTTCCATCAGTTTCATTAGAATCAAAGTTCGATCCCTAGATATGACAAACATGGATTCTCGTAATACTCTTCAAACTTATTTTGGTTGGGCTACAAAAAGACATTTTTCCCAATAGGATGCTTGATATTGATGCTTTGGTTTCATAACAAAAGCAACTCTTTCCATCATTTTCCTTAGAAAAAAATGCTCACTACTTAGATAAGACAAACATGGATTCTCGTAACAATATCTATTCTTTTGTGATTGGACTACAAAAAGCACATTCACCTCATTAGGATGCATGACATTGATGCATTAGTTTTACAAGAAAAGCCTTTTTTTCCAACATTTTACTTAAAATCAAAGTTCATATCTTAGATGAGATGAACATGGTTCTCAAAATAATCTCTAAACATTTTGTCATTGGGCTACAAAAACACATTCTTCTCAAAAGGATGCATGATATTGATGCTTTGGCTTCACAACAAAAGCTTTTCTTTCCATCAGTTTCCTTAGAATCAAAGTTCATCCCTTTGACATGACAAACATGGATTCTCATAATACCCTCCAAACTTCTTATGATTGGGTTATAATAACACATTCTTCTCAATAGGATGCATGACATTGATGCTTTGGTTTTACAAGAAACACAGCTCTTTCCATTATTTTCCATAGAAGTAAAGTTCACTCCTTAGATAAAAAGTAAATGGATTCTCGTAACAATCTCCATTCCTTTTGTGATTAGACTATAAAAACACATTCACCTCATCAGGATACATGATATTGATACTTTGGTTTAACCAGAAAAGCCTTTCCTTTCATCATTTTGCTTAAAATGAAAGTTCATTTCTTACATGAGATGAATATGGATTCTTATAATAATCTCCAAACATTTTGTCATTGGGCTTTGAAAACATATTCTTCTTAAAAAATGCATGATATTGATGCTTTGATTTTACAAGAAGAGCTTTCTTTCCATCAGTTTCCTTAGAATCAAAGTTCATCCCCTAGATATGACCAACATGGACTCTCGTAATACTCTCCCAACTTCTTGTGATTAGGCTACAAAAACACATTCTTCTCAATATGATGCTTGATATTGATGCTTTGGTTTCATAACAAATGCAACCCTTTCTGTCATTTTCCTTAGAAAAAAAGTTCACTCCTTAGATAAAACATAAATGATTCTCGTAACAATCTTCATTCTTTCTGTGATTAGACTACAAAAACACATTCACCTCATTAGGATGCATGATATTGATGCTTTGGTTTAACAAGAGAAGCCTTTCTTTCCAACATTTTACTTAAAATCAAAGTTCATATCTTAGATGAGATGAACATGGTTCTCAAAATAATCTCCAAACATTTTGTCATTGCACTGCAAAAACACATTTTTCTCAAAAAGGAGCATGATATTGATGCCTTTGTTTCACAAGAAAAGCTTTTCTTTGCATCAGTTTCTTCAGAATCAAAGTTTATCCCTTAGATATGGCAAACATGAATTTTTGTAATACTCTCTAAAGTTCTTGTGATTCAGCTACAAAAACACATTCTTCTTAATAAGATGCATGATATTGATCCTCTAGTTTCACAAGAAATGCATTTTTTTCCATCATTTTACTTGGAAATAAAATTCACTCCTTAGATAAGATGAACATGGATTCTCGTAATAATCTCCATTCCTTTCGTGACTGAGCTACAAAAACACATTCACCTCATTAGGATATATGATATTGATGCTTTGGTTTTACAAGAAAAGCCTTTCTTTCCATTATTTTACTTAGAATCAAAGTTCTTATCTCGGATAAGATGAATATGGATTCTTATAATATTTTGCAAACATTTTGGCATTAGGCTACAAAAATGCATTCTTCTCAAAAGGATGCATGATATTGATGCTTTGGTTTCACAAGAAAAGCATTTTTTTCCATCAGTTTCCTTAGAATTAAAGTTTATCCCCTAGATATGACAAACATGGATTCCCATAGTACTCTTCAAACTTCTTGTGATTGAGCTACGGAAACACATTATTCTCAATAGGATGCTTGATATTAATGCCTTGGTTTCACAAGAAAGGCAACTCTTTCCATCATTATACTTAGAAATAAAGTTCACTCCTTAGATAAGATGAACATGGATTCTCGTAACAATCTTCATTCTTTTTGTGATTAGACTACAAAAACACATCTATCTCATTGGGATGCATGATATTGATGCTTTAGTTTTACAAGAAAAGCCTTTCTTTCCATCATTTTACTTAGAATCAAAGTTCATATCTAAGATGAGATGAACATGGGTTCTCATAATAATCTCCAAACATTTTATCATTGGGCTACAAAAACACATTCTTCTCAGAAGGATGGATGATATTGATGCTTTGGTTTCAAAAGAAAAGCATTTCCTTCCATCAGTTTCATTAGAATCAAAGTTCATCCCCTATAATGACAAACATGGATTCTCATAGTACTCTCTAAACTTCTTGTGATTGGGCTATAGAAACACATTCTTCTCAATAGAATGCTTGATATTAATGCTTTGGTTTCACAAGAAAAGTAACTCTTTCCATCATTTTACTTAGAAATAAAGTTCACTCCTTAGATAAGACGAACATGGATTCTTATAACATTCTTTATTCTTTTCGTGATTAGACTAGAAAAACACATCCACTTCATTGGGATGCATGATATTGATGTTTTGGTTTTACAAGAAAAGCCTTTTTTTCCATCATTTTACTTAGAATCAAAGTTGATATGTAAGATGAGATGAACATGGGTTCTGATAATAATCTCCAGACATTTTGTCATTGGGCTACAAAAACACATTCTTCTCAAAAGGATGCATGATATTCATCCTTTGGTTTCAAAAGAAAAACATTTTTTTCCTTGAGAATAAAAGCTCATCCCTTAGATATGACACGCATGAATTCTTGTAATGCTCTCCAAAGTTCTTGTGATTAGGCAACAAAAACATATTCTTCTCAATAGGATGCATGATGTTGATCCTTTGGATTCACAAGAGAAGCATCTCTTTCCATCATTTTACTTAGAAATAAAGTTCATTCCTTATATAAGACGAACATGGATTCTCGTAACAATCTCCATTCTTTTTATGATTCGACTATAAAAACACATTCACCTTATTAGGATGTACGATATTGATACTTTAGTTTTACAAGAAAAAACCTTTCTTTCCATCATTTTACTTAAAATCAAAGTTTATATCTAAGATAAGACGAACATGGATTCTCATAATATTCTCTAAACATTTTGTCATTATGCTACAAAAACACATTTTTGTCAAAAGGATGCATGATATTGATGCTTTGCTTTCAAAAGAAAAGCTTTTCTTTCTGTCAGTTTCCTCAAAATCAAAGTTCATCCCTTGGATACGACAAACATGAATTCTTGAAATACTCTTCAAACCTCCTGTGATTGGGCTACAAAAACACATTCTTCTCAATAGGATGCATGATATTGATCCTTTAGTTTCACAAGAAAAGCATCTCTTTCCATCATATTACTTAGAAATAAAGTTAACTCCTTACATAAGATGAACATGGATTCGCGTAACGATCTCTACTCTTTTTGTGATTGGGCTACAAAAATGCATTCACCTCATTAGTATCCAAGATATTAATGCATTGGTTTAACAAGAAAAAGCCTTTTTTTCCATCATTTTACTTAGAATCAAAGTTTATAACTCAGATGAGATGAATATGGATGCTCATAACATTCTCTAAACATTTTGTCATTGTGATACAAAAACAAATTCTCCTCAAAAGGATGCATGATATTGACACTTTGCTTTGACAAGAAAAGCTTTTATTTCTATTAGTTTCCTCTGAATCAAAGTTTATCCCTTAGATATGATAAACATGAATTCTTGTATTACTCTTCAAACTTCTTTTGATTGGGCTACAAAATCACATTCTTCTTAACAGGATGCATGGTAGTGATGCTTTCATTTCACAAGAAAAGCAACTCTTTCCATTGTTTTCCTTAGAAATAAAGTTCACTCCTTAGATAAGATGAACATGGATTCTCATAATGAACTCCATTCCTTTTGTGATTAGATGATAGAAACACATTCACCTTATTAGGATGCATGATATTGATGCCATGGTTTTGCAAGAAAAGCTTTTCATTCTATCATTTTACTTAGAATCAAAGTTCATATCCCAAATGAGATGAACAACGGTTCTCATAACAATCTCTAAACATTTTGTCATTAGGCTGTAAAACACATTCTTCTAAAAAAGATGCATGAATTGATGCTTTAGTTTCACAAGAAATGCTTTTCTTTCCATTAGTTTCCTCGAAATCAAAGTTCATCCTTTGGATATGATAAACAAGAATTCTTGTAATATTCTCCATACTTCTTGTGATTAGGCACCAAAAACACATTCTTCTCAATAAGATGCCAGATTTTGGTTCTTTGGATTCACAAGAAAGGCATATCTTTTCATCTCTTTACTTAGAAATAAAGTTCATTTTTTAGATAAGATGAACATGGATTCTCGTAATAATCTCTATTCTTTTTATGATTGGACTACAAAAACACATTTACCTCATTAAGATGTTTGATATTGATGCATTGGTTTAACAAGAAAAGCCTTTTTTTCAATCATTTTACTTAGAATCAAAGTTCATATCTCAGATCAGATGAATATGGATTCTCATAATATTCTCCAAACATTTTGTCATTGTGCTACAAAAACACATTTTTCTCAAAAGGATGCATTATATTGATGCTCTGCTTTCACAAGAAAAGCTTTTCCTTTAATCAGTTTCCTCAGAACCAAAGTACATCCCTTAGATATCATAAACATGAATTCTTGCAATACTCTCCAAACTTCTTGTGATATGGCTACAAAAACACATTCTTCTCAATAGGATGCATGATATTGATCCTTTGGTTTCACAAGAAAAGCATTTCTTTCCATCATTTTACTTAGAAATAAAGTTCACTCCTTAGATAAGTCAAACATGGATTCTCGTAACAATATCTATTCTTTTTATGATTGGACTATAAAAATACATTCAGCTAATTAGGATGTACGATGTTGATGCTTTGGTTTAAGAAGAAAGGCCTTTCTTTCCATCATTTTACTTAGAATCAAAGTTCATATCTTAGATGAAATGAATATAGATTCTCATAATATTATCCAAACATTTTGTCATTATGGTACAAAAATGCATTCTTCCCAAAGGGATGCATGATATTGACATTTTGCTTTCACAAGAAAAGCTTTTCTTTCCATTAGTTTCCTCAGAATCAAAGTTCTTCCCTTGGATATGACAAACATGTATTCTTGTAATACTCTCCAAACTTCTTATGATTGGGCTACAAAATCACATTTTTCTTAATAGGATGCATGGTAGTAATGCTTTGGTCTCATAAAAAGAGCATCTCCTTCCATCATTTTCCTCATAAATAAAGTTCACTCCCTAGATAAAAAAATATGGATTCTCGGAACAATCTCTGGTTTTTTTGTGATTAGACAACAAAACGCATTCACCATATTAGGGTGCAAGATATTGATGTTTGCTTATGCAACAAAGCCCTTCCTTGGATCATTTTACTTAGAATCAAAGTTCATATCTCAGATGCGATGAACATGGGTTCTCATAATAATCTCCAAACATTTTGTCAATAGGCTACAAAAATGCATTCTTCTCAAAATGTGCATGATATTGATGCTTTGGTTTCACAAGAAAAGCTTTTTTTTATCAGTTTCCCCAGAAACAAAGTTCATCCTTTAGATATGACAAAGATGAATTCTCGTAATACTCTCCAAACTTCTTGTGATTGGGCTACAAAAACACATTATTCTCAATTAGATATGTGATATTGATCCTTTGGATTCACAAGAAAATTATCTCTTTCCATCATTTTACTTAGAAATAAAGTTCACTCCTTGGATAAGATGAACATAGATTCTCCTAATAATCTCCATTCTTTTTGTGATTGGACTACAAGAACACATTCACCTCATTAGGATGTATGATATTGATGCTTTGGTTTTACAAGAAAAGCCTTTCTTTCCATCATTTTACTTAAAATCAAAGTTCATATCTCAGATGAGATGAATCTGAATTCTTATAACATTCACCAAACATTTTGTCATTGTGCTACAAAAACACATTCTTCTCAAAAGGATACATCATATTGATGATTTCCTTTCACAAGAAAAGCTTTTCTTGCCATCAGTTTCCTCAGAATCAAAGCTAATCCCTTGGATATGACAAACATTAATTCTTGTAATACTCACCAAACCTCTTATGATTGGGCCACAAAAACACATTCTTCTCAATAGGATACATGATATTGATCCATTAGTTTCACAAGAAAAGCATCTATTTCCATCATTTTACTTAGAAATAAAGTTCACTCCTTAGATAAGATAAACAAGGATTCTCGTAACAATCTCTATTCTTTTTGTGATTGCACAACAAAAACACATTCACCTCAATAGGATGTATGATATTGATGCTTTGCTTTAACAAGAAAAGCCCTTTTTCCATCATTTTACTTAGAATCAAAGTTCATATCTCAGATGAGATGAATATGAATTCTCATAATATTCTCCAAACATTTTATCATTGTGCTACAAAAACACATTCTTCTCGAAAGGATACATCATATTGATGCTTTCCTTTTACAAGAAAAGCTTTTCTTTCCATCAGTTTCCTCAGAATCAAAGTTCATCCCTTGGATATGACAAACATGAATTCCTATAATACTCTCCAAACTTTGTGTGATTGGGCCACAAAAACACATTCTTCTTAATAGGATACATGACATTGATCCATTGGTTTCACAAGAAAAGCATCTATTTCCATTATTTTACTTAGAATAAAGCTCAGTCCTTAGATAAGACGAACACGGATTCTCGTAACAATCTCCATTCTTTCTATGATTGGACTACAAAAACACATTCACCTCATTAGGATGTGTGATATTGATGCTTTCGTTTAACAAGAAAAGCCTTTCTTTCCATAATTTTACTTAAAATCAAAGTTCATATCTTAGATGAGACAAATATGGAATCTCATAATATTCTCCAAACATTTTGTCATTGTGCTACAAAAACACATTCTTCTCAAAAAGGTGCACGATATTGACGCTTTGCTTTCACAAGAAAAGCTTTTCTTTCCATTAGCTTCCCCTGAATCAAATTTCATCCCTTAGATATGACAAACATGAATTCTTGTAATACTCTCTAAACTACTTGTGATTGGGCTACAAAATCACATTCTTCTTAATATGATGCATGATACTGATGCTTTAGTTCCACAAGAAAAGCTTTTCTTTCCATCAGTTTATTTAGAATGAAAGTTCATCCCTTAGATATGACAAACATGAATTCTCATAATACTCCCTAAACTTCCTATGATTGGGCAATAAAAACATATTCTTCTTAATAGGATGCATGATATTGGTCCTTTGGATTCACAAGAAAAGCATCTCTTTCCATCATTTTACTTAGAAATAAAGTTCACTCCTTAGATAAGATGAACAAGGATACTCATAACAATCTCTATTCTTTTTTGTGATTGGACTATAAAAACACATTCACCTTATTAAGATGCATGATATTGATGCTTTGGTTTAACAAGAAAAGCCTTTCTTTCCATCATTTTACTTAGAATCAAAGTTTATATCTTAGATGAGATGAATATGGATTCTCATAATATTCTCCAAACATTTTGTCATTGCTCTACAAAAGCACATTCTTCTCAAAAGGATGCATGATATTGACGCTTTGCTTTCTTATGAAAAGCTTTTCTTTCCATTAATTTCCTTAAAATCAAAGTTCATCCCTTGGATATGACAAACATTAATTCTTGTAATACTCCCCAAACTTCTTATGATTGGGCTACAAAATCACATTATTCTTAATAGGATACATGGTAGTGGTGCTTTGGTTTCACAAGAAAAGCATCTCTTTCCATCATTTTCCTTAGAAATAAAGTTTACTCCCTAGATAAAAAGAACGTGGAATCTCATAACAATCTCCAGTCTTTTTGTGATTAGACTACAAAAACACATTTACCTCATTAAGGTGTGAGATATTGATGCTTGGTTCTGTAACAAAGTCTTTCTTTCCATCATTTTACTTAGAATCAAAGTTCATATCTCAGATAAGACAAACATGGGTTCTCATAATAATGTCCAAACATTTTGTCAATAGGCTACAAAAACTCATTCTTCTCAAAAGGATGCATGATATTGATGCTTTGGTTTCACAAGAAAAGCTCTTTTTTCATCAGTTTCCTTATA
>JBBYHL010367198.1:0-10202 GCA_038381835.1 Adansonia madagascariensis
TATTTTATAATTAAATTTAAATAAAATATATTATTTTATTAAAAAAACTTTATTTTGGGTCAAGCCTGCTTAAAACTTAAAATCTAATATCTGAGCCTGATCATGCCGGGCTTATTGGGTTAAGTAGGTTGTCTGGCCCACGAGTAGGTTTAGTTGCCTGATAACTTTAAAGAATTTTGACAAAGTTTCATTTGGGATCTTTTGACATTTTTGGCAAACTGATAGCTTTAAAGAATTTTATACAGCTTTTTTCTTTGAAATCCTATAACCACTGTAACCTTCACCATTCTCAGCCATTTACAACCTTCATCGTCACTACTTGCCATCGTACTTGTATTTAAGGGTCTGCTCTAATCTTCCTCTCCCCATCTCTTTATTACATCATATTTTACTGATTTACAATATTTCCTTATCCATTCAAAAAGAACCCATTACATTTTGGCGACTCCATTGGGGAAGAGTTTTTGCATTGAGTAAAATCTTTTAACTTTGTTTCATTAAAAAATTTGAAAAATTCTACCGAAAACCAAAATCAGTAGTCCTATCTTACATCTAGGATTTGATGAAGATGATGAAAGCCAACGATGAAAGAATGCAAATGCTTGAAGAGAATAACTGAAAGATGATGGAGACAATTTCCCACTTTACATCCTCTTCCAATGCTACTACCTCACATGTCCAGCTTGCGAATAACAAAAATGGAAACAACTCTGGTGGAGTTAATCCCATCGCAAATGGCAATGGAGAGAACCCATCTGATGCCTCTAACCCTATACTCCTTAGAACTCTTGGCCTAAATAACATTACCACTCACACCTTAACCACCAACACTCGAACCACTCCAGCTAGAAATCAAGGCATGATAAACACCCAAGCTGGAATTTCCATATTGATGGCGTAAACTACTGAAACTCAAACCTTTGTTACAAAAGAGGAGCTCGAGAGGTTGCTCAATTAGAAGAGCAAAAGCCTTAGTTTTTCTGAATTTGATCTTAAGCTTCCATACCCTGCTAAGGTAACTACTAAACCATACCCAAAGGACTACACTAGTCCTAAGTTTAAGTAGTTTAATGGAAAGTCTGGTGATGCTCGTGAGCATGTGATAAAGTTCGTAGAGACGTTGGGGTTGCTAGATTAGATGATGACTTAAAGTTAAAAGAATTTTCTAAGTCACTGACAAAGAAGGTAAACACCTGGTATGTCAAATTGCTCCTGGTTTCATGGAGTCATGGAGCCAAATGTGCAGAATGTTTAGTGAAAAATTCTTTTCCACCCAAGATATGGTCACTTTGATTGATTGAGGAAGAGAGCGTCAGAAGCCAAAGGAAGATCTTATGGATTTCATCCAAAACTTTAGAGAAAGGGTGTTGGACATCGAAGACTTACATGGTGAGAAAGAGTTAGTGGAGGTGTGCATACAAGGGATGTTTGATGAATATATGGTGCATTTGGAGAACTTGCCCTTACCAACCTTTGCTACACTTGTAGAGGTTGCCAGAAGAACCAATAGTACCTTAACAAGACAAAAGGGAGGTAATAGGTTCTTAAGAAGAGGTACTCTTACAGTTAATGCCATCCAAAGAGAAGGCACAAGGGAAAAAATAAGTCTATTACAGCCTAGCATACGTCCTAGGAAGGATGACTTTAGAAAAAGGCAAGATAATGGGGTTGACCCACCACTTCCATTCCCGGTTCCAGTAGATAGAGTGAAAGCTCTTCTTCAAGAGTGGATTAGAGATGGTAACATAAATATGCATTATGTGCCAAGACCCCCAACCGCTGAGGAAAAAGTTAACCCAAGGTATTATGATTTTCATAAAAAGGTAGGTCATTCAACTGCGGAGTGTAAAAACCTTCATAAAATATTTCATCAAAGGGTATAGGTAGGGAGATTGTCATTGGGAATGATAGAGTTCAAACCAATCCTCTACTAGCTCATTAGAATACAAGAAGGCATGTGAGCAGTATTAGTTATGCATCAAATGATGACTCCATTCCTCCAAATGCTTAGTTTTAAGACCTACAAGCTATTGAAATAGTTACTTCTTCCATTGCAAACTCCCTCATGAAAAGACTGAACTTTAGACATTTCTTTGATCAGTTGAGATTTTCAAAGGAATCCAGGAGGGAAGCAGCTTTGTCATTGGTAAAGATTGCTGATGGACAATATAGGGAGTGTACATTAGTAGGAAAGTCGATGGGGAAAATATCTTTTGGATATAAAAATGCAATAGTGTTTACAATGCCGCACCCCAACCATAATAAGCTTCTTTATGTAGAGAGTGGTATAAATGGCTATCCTATTAAATGGACCTTTATTGATGATGGGTCATTCGTGAAACTTATGACTTTGTCTACCTTGAAGGTAGTGAAGAAGGATATTAAGAGCTTGCGGTGTCTTATGACTATTACTTCGTTCGATAGCAAGGAGATTAAAACTTTGAGGCAGGTAACAATGAATTTTAAAATAGGGCTTATTTAAGATCAAACTTGCTTCCATGTAATTGATGCAGATGTGACCTACCATGTCCTCATAAGGAGGAAGTTTCTAGACATTCATAACATCATTCCCTCTTCACGTCATCAGTGTATCAAAGGTTATTAGAAGGGGAAAAAATTTTTATTCTTGCCACTAAGGCACCTTTTCAACAAAATAAGGAGAATTACACAGAGGCTTCCTTCATTGAGGATATAGCAGAAGAGTGAGAGACTGTTATTACTAAACCTAGTAGGGTTCCACTTCCAAAGTAGGAAAAGTATATGAGGAAGAAGGATGAATAAGGTAAGAAGAAGAAAAAGCATCGGGGAAGAAAAAGAAAACATAGGAATGCAAATGTAGGTAAGGAAGTGAAAGAATTAGTACAAGATACTGGAGTCAGCTCATACACCTGCGAGGATGGAAAGACGATGTATTACTTATGATGGGGTATGAAGTTAAGAAAAAAACCTTCTTTTGGCTCCATACCATGGGAATCATCTGATCAATAACTTTCTTATTCCCAAGTACAATCCACATGTAAGGAGATGCAAAAGATAGTGCAAGCACCAAAATAGTTACAGGATCAGTCAAAACCCCAAGGTGATAAGTTAGAGAAGATCATTATGGTAAGGGAAGGGGAACCAGTAAGACCTCTCTTCATAAGTAAGAATCTTTTAGGAGAATAAAAAGCTTTATTAATTCAGTTTTTATAGGAGTATAGAGATGTGTTTGCTTGGACTTATAAAGAAATGCTAGGGTTGGATGAGAGCCTTATTACTCATGAATTACATATCTCCAAAGAGTAAACCTTTTAAGCAATAAGCCAAGGTATTTCGGCATGAAGTGGAGACTTAGATTAAGGAGGACATAAATAAGTTGCTTAAGGTAGGTTTCATCAAACCTATACATCATCCTACTTGGCTAGCAAATATTGTGCCAGTAAAAAAGAAGAATGGGACAATTAAGGTGTGTGTTGCTTTTAGAGATCTAAACAAGTCATGTCGCAATGATGAATTTTCGCTCTTAAACATTAACATTCTGATTGATGCTACTGCTGGTCATGAAATGATCTCATTTATGGATGGGTTTAGCGAATATAATCAGATTAAGATGGCTTCAGGTGATGGAAAGAAGATAACCTTCAAAACTCCATTTGGCAACTTTTATTACACTATTATGCCATTTGGATTGAAGAATGCAGGGGCAACTTAGCAACATGCTATGACAGCGATCTTTCATGATATGATGCATGACTGCATGAAAGATTATGTGGATAACATTGTGGTGAAGTCCAAGAAAGAATCACTTAGAAGATTTGAGAAGGGTGTTTGGCAAGTGTAGAAAGTACGAGTTTCATATGAATCCTTTGAAGTGTGCTTTTGGTGTCACTATTGGAAAGTTCTTGGGTTTTATAGTGATAGAGAAGGTATAGATGTGGACCCAGCAAAAGTAAAAGCTATTTAATCTATGCCTCTTCCAATAAATCAGAAGCAACTTAAGAGTCTTTTGGGAAAAGCTTCATAGATCAAGAGGTTCATTCCAACTTTGGGAGAAATAATCATATCCTTTTAGAGCCTGTTGAAAATGGGAGTGTTTTTTGTGTGGGTGAACAACAATAGAAAGCTTTTGAGAAGAGTGAGCAAATCTTGAGTTCTCCAATGACAATGACAATGCCAGTCAAGGATCAACCAATAATGTTGTACCTCATTTCTACTCCCAACTCTGTAGGTGCTTTATTGGTACAAAAAATTAATAGGGAAAAGCGACCTATGTACTACATTAGTAGATGCTAGCATGGTAGTGAGTTGAATTATCCACCAATGGAGAAATATTATTTTGCTTTAGTGTTTGTTACTCAGAAACTCTGTCATACTTCCTAGCTCATAAACTCATTGTGGTGACTAAGTCTGATCCTATTTAGTATTTACTCTCCAAGCTAGCTCTATCAGGGAAGATAGCAAAGTGGCTTTTGTTGTTAAGGGAGTTTGATATATCAATTTCCTAACCAAAGTCCATAAAGTCTCAAGCATCAATAGATTTGCTAACTTATTTTCCATCTTAAAATGATGAGGTTATATTAGATTCTCTTAGTAGATTGCATGAAGAAGTATGCTTTGTGGATGTAAAAAAATGGGAATGGAGTTTGTATTTTGATGGCTCTTCAACTAATGGTGGAGGAGATGTAGGCATAGTT
This sequence comes from Adansonia madagascariensis, assembly GCA_038381835.1. NCBI lineage: Eukaryota > Viridiplantae > Streptophyta > Magnoliopsida > Malvales > Malvaceae > Adansonia > Adansonia madagascariensis. The sequence continues at coordinate 4,674 of JBBYHL010367198.1, forward strand.
TTGATAACTCCTGGTAGAGCAATCAATTCCTTGATGTAAAGTTCTTAGTTAACCTCCTCTTCTTCAAGTAAAAGAGAATTCTCCTAGGATGATGAGTCAAGTAGAGAATGGAGCTCTTTAATTTTGGTTCTAGAGTTAAACTTCCCAAAAGTGGGTAGAGAACTAATCTTCTTGGCATTTAAGTTAGATTTTCCCCGCACCAATAATCAAGCAAAGCATGAAGCACTTGTTTTGGGGTTGTTCATAGCAACTATTATTAGGATTGATAACCTGTACATCAATAGAGATTCTAATCTCATTATCAAGCAGGCTAATAGTAAGTTTGCTTTGAAGGAACCTATGCTAGCTTCTTATAGAACTCTTATGCAAACTTTGTGGAAGAAGCTTTATATTATTAGATGTGAGCATAGTCCGAGAGCCACAAACATGTATGCTAATGCACTTGCTACCTCATTGCCAAAATTCATATTCTGGAGGAAAAACATAACATCGTTATATTAGTGATTAGAAGAAATTTATTTTGCCTAGCTAGTAAGTTACTTCAGCCCCCAGACTATAATGATAATGAAGTTGGCAAGTATCTATAATCAATAAATTGCTTGAGCCTGCTAGTATTCCAAGTCTGAAGCATTTTTCTTTAATTCATAGCATACTATATCATAAAGATGTTAATGGAGTGTTAGCAAGATGCGTTTCCAAAAGTCAGGTGAAAGAAAGGTTGGAAGCAGCTTATGAACACTGGTGTAGGGAAGAAGGCTTATCATTACCCGTCTACTACAAAGAGCATGTTACTTCTAGCCAACCATGGCTAAAGATGCTTTGCAACTACACAAGTCTTGTAAGAAATGTTCTGAACCACCAGATGTATATGAATGTCATTTTGTTGGAAGTGCTAGAGATTGGCGTAGGCCTTATATTGAATATCTTAGAAATGGAGTTTTTCTAACTAATCGACAAGATGCCAGATAATTAAAACGAAGAGCTCAACATTTTTTTTATAAATAGGAATGACCTGTTTTGAGTTTCATTTTCTAGGAAACCTTTAAAGTTTGTCTCTCCAGCAAAAGTGATCTCATTACTAAATGAAGTACATGATGAGAGTAGTGGAGAACATGAAAGGGGCAAGAATTGTATCAGAAACTCTTAGGCTTGGGGTATTATTGGCCAACAATAGAGATTGATGCTATGCATCATGCAAGGAAGTGTTATCCATGCCAGATCTATAGTATTGTTATACATGCTCCAACAGTAGAACTCCACAGCATTACCACTCCTTGGTCTTTCCACACTTGGGTATTTGATCTGATCAGGCCTATTAACCCTCCTTCTAAGGGGTATACTTGGATATTGGTAGCAACATAATGTTTTACAAAACTGGTAGAGGCTATTCCTTTGAAGAAAGCAGCAGGTCCTACAGTAGCTAATTTCATCAAGGAGAATATTATTTGCCATTTTATAATACCACAGAGAATTTTGTCAGATAATAGAATGCCTTTCATTAACAGTAATGTAAGGGAATTGTTAGCTTTGTATGATGTAGATCATGTTAAGTCAAACCCTTACTACCCAAAAGGTAATGGCCAAGCTGAGACTACTAATAAGATATTGCTCAAGGTGTTAAGCATGATGATACATGAGATCCAAAGATGTGGGGAGATGTACTGCTGGTGGCTCTATGGGCTTACAGGACTTCCAAGCGTGAACATATGAAGGTAACACCTTTTTCACTTGTTTATGGAGCAGAAGTTGTACTTCTTTTAGAGAGGCTAGTTCCATCTGCAAGGTTAGCGTTAGATGCTAAACTTGATAATGATGGCATGCGAATGTTGGATTTAGAAGCTTTGGAGGAAAAATGAGATAAAGAAAAGAAGAATCTTATAGTGTACAAAAGGAGGTTAAGCAGAGCTTATGACAAGCTAGTGAGAAAGAGAAATTTTAAAGAGGGTGATTTGGTCCTCCATGCTGCTGAACACATCAAAAAAGGAACCCTAACTCCTAAATTTACTCTAAAATGGAAAAGACCTTATATTGTACATGAAATGAACGAGAGTGGTTATTGCAAGTTGATCAACTCGAAGAATAATGCTATTACTGCGCTCTTTAACTTTCACTATGTTAAGAAATTTCATGTATGAATTATAAACTTTATCTTTAATTCTTTACGCTTATTTTTGGGAATACAAGTTAATGTCACGTAGTACTTATCTATTATTGTCAATTTATTGTTATGCTTATTTATAAAGAACAATGAAATGTATAAAAAAATGAATTTCATGTTAGCCATAACTTTATCGCTTAAATTTTGGCTATATTCTATCGATTTTGTTATAGCACAGCTTTAATGGTTATATTGACTATGACATTAATTACAAACTAGCCAGAAGTTTATGTTCAAATTTTGGCTATAATGTGATGGCTAAGCTTTGGCTACAGCTATGATCGCTCATAAATTGGCCTAAGTCATTTATTCAAAGAAAAAAAAGAGGTTGGATAATTGTTTTAGGTTAAGATTCAGTCTCCCTAATGAAAGTAGATAGTTCCCTTTGGCCGCAGCTATAATCGTGCATACATTGGCCTAAGTCATTTATTCAAAAAAAAAAGGTTGAATAATCTACTTTGTTTTAGTTTGAAATTCAATCTCCCTAATGAAAGTAGATAGTTTCCCTTTGGCTGCAACTATAATCAGTCATACATTGGCCTAAGTCATTTATTCAAAAAAAAAGGTTACTTCATTTAAGGTTGAGATACATTTTCCCTAATGAGAGTAGATAGTTACCTTTAGTCGCAGCTATAATAGCTCATACATTGGCCTAAGTTATTTATTCAAAAAAAAGGTTATTTTATTTAAGGTTGGATACATTCTCCCTAATGAAAGTAGATAGTTTCATTTGATCGTAGCTATAATTTCTCATATCTTGGTCATAGTCGCTTATTTAGAAGGGTTGAATAATTTACTCTGTGTTAGGTTGAGACTCAATCTCCCTAATAAAAGTGGATGGTTCCTTTGGCCGTATGTTCAAAACTTATTTTTAAAGGTTGAATAGTTTACTTCATTTAAGATTGAGATTTAATCTCCCTAATGAAAGTAAATGGTTCCCTTTGGCAGTGCGACTTTAGCAAAGAAAAAAAGGAAGAGAAATTAGAAGAGTGTATGATCACTTAAACCTATCATAGCTACAAAAGATTACCATGTATTATTAAATAGAAAAGTCTCAATACAACTAAACTAAAAAAAATATGAATAAAAAATAAATATCGAAATTAAATAAGTTTATTCTATTATGTTGTCCCATGAAGAAAAACTAGAACTACGAAGATTATGAATAGTGTCCAGTTGATTTTGCAACTCCAACTGCTCATGTTGCTGCTATGTTTCTAGCTCTTGCTTAAGTAAGGTGAGCTTCCTGTTAACTTCACCTAGGTGGGTCTTTACTCGGGTTTCATTTACCTACAAGAGAAGAATAACTCTGGCTTTGGACATGAAAGAAACAAGACACTCCTATCTAAACCCAACCTTGGTGGCATCATCCGTAGGTGTCAACATCACTTGCAATTTTGTCATAGAAATATCTGACCATAGAGCATTAGCAATTATTAAAGAATCACCCAAGTACTCTAGTGCACTTGAAACAAATCTCTTGGACTATAGGATGCAAGTACTCTGGAACTCACTTTCTTTTTGGTAAATGCCTTCCAAGTACTTCTGGTGTCAAGAGGCAATGAGGAAACCATGGAAATCCACTTTGTTAGTACTAAAAGAGGTAGCGGTTCCAAAAGTCAGAGAGAACGGTGAAACAAAAGTATTTAGTCCAAAAGCACTTGCTCTAAAAAGAACACTTGTTCCAAAAGCATTACTCCCAAAATTAAAACTCGCCTTGAAAATAACTACTTCAAAAGTAGTTCCAAAAGTCATGGGAGAAGTACTAGGAGCTAGGCTAGAACTTCCAGCTACTAGTACTGGGGAGGAAGAAGTAGGAGGAACAGTTGGTGCAGTACCAGAAACTTTAACATCAGCTATGCCATCTTGAATAGTGTTCTCCATATGTTGCCTTTCCTGACTCTAAGTAGTCTCTATATGGTTTACTGTTTTGATGGTGAAGAAAGAAGAGTATCCATCTCAGCGATATTAAAAGTATAACATCTCTTTTGGGTATCCCTTGATCTAGAAGAAGTCATATCGATTGCTGGCTCAGAATTACCTGATGTGTCAAGGTGCACATCATCATGTGGCTCCATACTATCACAATCACTATTAGTGTCTCCCTTGTCACATTCATTTGAAGATCACTAACTTCGAAGTTAGCTTTAAAGGTACTTGATACATCCTATAAGAAATACAAGTAAGATAGTGATGAAGTGAAAAGTAAAGTATATATACATATTATGAATAAAAAAGGGGCAATCTTACTTCTTGAGATGTTTGAGATAAAATACGACTTTTTTTTATCATTGAAAGATTGGTACTGCATCATCATCATCAGCATCATTGCCAACAGCTGTAGCTGTAGAAGTCTTTTGCTTAGGTTTATCAAGCAAGTGCAAGTATATGTCTCAATGGTAATGTTAGGGGGTCTAAGTTCAACTCTAAGATGAGGTAAGGGCCTCACAAAAGCCCTCCACCTATCTAGGCACACACCCTTATAAGCCATCCAACCAGATGAATGCATGCCAACTCTATCAAAGGCTAGAATAGTTGGACTTTTGAGTGGAAGCTCCTATATTGTGCCTTTAAGGAACTGAGACACAATAGTGGTAAAGGTTTCATTGAGCTTGGAAGGTGCAGAAGGAACTTCTTAATCATACCTGAACTGATGTGCCACACGAGATGCATGATACGTTTCTGCTGAATATGAATATTTAACAATCCCTAAGCTAGAATTTACAATCATGCAAGGTAATGCATAACTCTCTACCCATAGACAAAAATTTATTCTCCGTATACTTAGAGAATTAGGATTTCCATACCTATTGAGTGGTTCAACATATGGCCTAGGGTTAACTTCATCTACTATATCCATCACTTTAAGAATACATCTCTTATATGATCGAGCAAGCCATGCTCAGGCCCTGTAGTCACTCTTTTGAACAACCAATAAGTTAGAAGTGCCAGATGAGTTATATATAGTAGGCTTGGGAGCACAAGAATTGAATCTTTCCCATAGACAAAGCTAAATGATAGTAGCATCCGCATAAGTCAGAAGTCTATATCGTGCAGCTGAAGCCATGGTCTTAGATTGGTACAAGTCTAGGCACCTGTACAAGGAACCCAGGTAATATGGAGTAAGAAGAAAGCACAAATCCTTTAGCAATCTTGATCGTTAAAGGACTCAAAGCGAAAAAAATTCTATCTTCTTGACAACCTGGAAATACATGTTGAGCCAACCACATAATCAGTAATGCTTCTAGTTTGAACTCATGATCTAGATAAGTAGGATCTATAGCTTCGTCTTTCTTAGAATTGTACTTATGAAAGAAAAGACTTATCCAATTAGAAAATCATGCAACCTTAGAACTATTTCTTTGACTTTG
>JBBYHL010367198.1:10302-22025 GCA_038381835.1 Adansonia madagascariensis
TTAGAATTGTACTTATGAAAGAAAAGACTTATCCAATTAGAAAATCATGCAACCTTAGAACTATTTCTTTGACTTTGAAGTAAGCTATGAAAAAAGCTACAGGTATTTTTCTTTTCTAAGGTAAGCTGGATGCAAGGAATGTCATACTTTCTATAACAAGGAAGCTCAAGTAAGACACAAACAGCTCAAGTAACTTGTTTTTATTTTATTCATAAAAAAACTGCTCTTTACATATTTATTATTATTTAGTTATTAAAAAAGAATCTTTTTCTTAGAAAAAGCTTTTTTCTAAAAGAAGAAAAAAAAGAAAAAAAAGGAAAGCAATTTTGAAGTAAGCAGCTGCTGCTCACTTCATATATGTATATATATATTTATAATTGTTATTATAATTATTTAAAAGAATTGATTATTTTCATAAAAAAAAAAAGTTAAAAGCAGCGGATACTGCTTGCTCTGAAATGACAATGCCTACTACTTGCTTTTATCATTATTATTATTTATTTTCGTATAGATATATATATATAAGATTAAAAAAATTCTCGTATAAAAAAAGAGAGGGAGAGAACTTAATTTTTCTTTAAAGAAATTTTAGAGGTTGGGAATTGAAATTTTTTTCAGTATAGTTAAATTGTTGAGATTTGTGAACACTTGTATTTATAGATGATATCTATAGTCTCTTTGCTCAATTTAAACTCTAATAGTATATCCATCCTTATATCCTACTAAAATTTAAATTCTTTTTTTAAATAATAAATTATTAATAATAAAATAATTTGTAGTAAAAAATTAATTAATTTTTTTATAATTATTAATAATTATATATCATTATTATTATTATTATATATATGTTACTCATAGTAGGTAAATTTTTTTTAAAACAAAAGAGAAGATGGTGGAATATCCTCTGCTAAAGTGACCTTTTTAGCATTTTATTATTCAAATTTTTGTCACATTTATTTCAGAAAAAAAAGGGGCTTTTGGCACGCCAAAAGTTGTACATGGGAAAAGTTGCAAAGTTTCTTTAGCTAGATTGTTCAACTTTATTATTATTACCCTCCGGATAACACCTCGCAAAGTAATATCTTATAGTATTATTTATTGTAAAGTAAATATCTCGTGAATAATATTTACTGAATATTGTCTTACGGATAATACCTCTCAAAATAATACCTTACGGATATTACCTCGTGGGTATTATCTTAAGACAATACCTCGCAGATAATAGCTCGTGAGGTATTACCTCATGGATAATAACTCGCAAGATATTATCTTATGGACAATAGCTAATGCTAGACTAATGTCCTGTGGTTTCTAGTGTGAATGCTCTAGGTACAAGTACAAAACACAATTTTTTTCCTACTTCCAATGCTATGTCTCATCATCCATCATGCATTTATTGTTTTTGTGACTTTATAAAATCTTTATTTGATTTTGGTTTTTTATTTCTTTTACACCACCATACATCAAGTAATATATCACCATGTATTTATCTATTTATTTATTTTTTATGTTATTCACCTGTGCGTAATTGCTGACATGCATGATTTAAAAAAAAATCAAATCCTTCATTCACCATCAAAATAAAATAAATTACCCTCAATAGCCATAAAATGCCGTACATATATATTCCTATTATTTTAATATTTGTTCAACATTCATATCCATGTAACTATTCATCAAGTTATTATTATTATCATCATCATCATCATCATCATCATTATTATTATTATTAATCAGCCATTTTTTATATATTAATTACTTTATGTTTTCATCTTTTAAATATATTAATTTGAAAAAAAATCGTTCATGTATTTAATTCAAAATTATATATAGTCACTTATATTATTTTAATGCATGAGAATTTTTTCCTTCAAAGAAAAATTCTCATGCAGGGGGCAAAATGTAGATGTCTATTTTTAGTTAATAACATATGGCACAGTTATTTGAGAATAGGTACTTTGACACAGGTACTTTGGTACAAGTACTCTAGCAGAAGTACTTTGGAATAGGTAGTTTGGCATAGGTACATTGGTATAAGTATTTTGGCAGAGCTACTTAGGTACAATGCTCTTTGGCAGTAGTGTTATCTCGCACGGCAAGTTGTACGCAATAAAGATCGTGGAGTTAACCCCGGAAGGTTGGCAGGATTCTTAGGTTTTCTCCATGTTTGGGATGTCTTAGAGAGTATAGCTTGAGGCTTAAATATGAAAATTGTTAAAAAGTGCTTTTCTTAACCTTTCCCTGGAATATAAGTGTTATCCTTCTTTTTCGTTTCACAGGCAGTAAATTCCTAAGCGTGCTGTCATATAAACAATGTCCACTATATGTTACCAAAGTATCCCTAAAAGAGTAACTTTCCATAATCACCTCAACCCACTACTTTTGTAACTTACGCCTCAACCCACTACTTCTGTAACTTCCATCTAAGCCCATTACTTTTGTAACTTCCATCTCAACCCACTACTCTTGTAATTTCTTTCAGAAAGGTTATAAATATGGATTTCAAAGTTTCATTTGGGACTTTTTGGCATTTTTTGGGCAAATTGATAGGTTTAAAGAATTCTCTACAACTTTTTTTTCTCTGAAATTCTATAACCATCGTAACCTTTACAATTCCCAGCCACTTACAACCTTTATCATCACTACCTGCCATCATACTTGTCTTTCAGGGTCTGCTCTAATCTTCATCTCTGCCGTTTCTTTATTACATCATGTTTTACTGATTTGTAACGTTTTCTCATCCATTTGAAAAGAACCCATTACAAAAACATGTAACTCAAAATTCTATTCAGGGAAGTGCCATGTTCGAATTCTTGTCTAAACTATCAATAGCGAAACTAGAATGTGAAACCAGAATTTCTTGATCACTCTAAAATAGAGATGGAATCAGAAAGATGGAAAATATATTTTGACGATGCTTTAAATCAATAGGATGTAGAGCCAAAATTGTCATTATAACTCCAAAAGGTGTAATCATGTTTGTTTTTTCCCTTCAAATTAAACTTTCTTGCAACAAATAATGCAATAAAATTGTATATGATGTTTGTCTAATCGGTCTACAAGCACTAGTCTCACAAAGGCGAAAAATGCTAAAATACAGGGTGATTCTTTTCTTGCAATTGCCTAAGTCAAAGAAAATAGAAGATCGAGATGAGTGGTTGAAGGAGTGCCAACAATTACTTATGAAAACTGCCAAGCAATTCAAAATATTAAGTTTACTCAAAGTGTAAAACCACGTTCTTAATGCTTTAGCCATATTTGCTGTCATAATTGATGGCCAACAAGACATGAAGACCAATCCTATTGTTATTGAACAAATGAATAAACCTCTAGTTTACTGCTAGTTAGTGAAGGATATTAATGACGGCTTGCTTATGGTACACTCACATTTGGAATTAATTTTGTTGAAAGATGAGAATACCCACCGATGATTGACAAAAAAAGAAAGAGGCCAATTAAAAGATCGACATCAGTTTGTGTTTTCTGGATAAGACTTTTACAACCCAAATTTGATGGTGTCCACTCTGATGTGTGAATGAATCCTAGGCCTCTAACATCATAGAAGAGGTGTATGGAGGACTATGTGATCCTTACATGAATGGAAGAATGTTAGCAAAGAAAATCATGATATCCGTGTTCCTAGCTATCCATGAAGTCTAACTGCCCTTGTTTTGTGACAAAATGTAAAAAATGTAGGATATATGCCAATCTTAATCATCTACCACAAAATGAATTGTATAATATGACTATTTCCTAGCCTTGCTCTAGTTTGAAGATCAATCATTGGAAAAGTTTCGCCTGGTTACCGTGGACATGAATACATCATGGTGGCAATCAATTATTTCACCAACTAGGTTGAAGTAGATTCCTATAGAGTTTTGAAAGCCAAGCAATTGGCATAAGTTCATCCATGATCAGATCATTTGCAGATATAGAGTACCCCAAAACTAATTTTTATAAATGCCCAACACTTGAAGCAAAAAATTTAAAGTAATTATAGATGTTTGGAATCCAACGACATAAGTTCTTACCATATGGGCCTAAAAAAATGGAACAATTGAAGCAGGCAATGAAAGTATAAAGGCCATTTTAAGAAACATAAAGACTAGCATGAAAACCTAGCATTAGCATTATGGGCAGACAAACCTTCGATTTTGACATCTATTTGAACTATACTATTTTTCTTGGTCTTTAGAGTAGACGCTGTGCTACTAGTTGAACTTGAAACCGAAATTCTTAGGGTCAATATAGAGTCTCAAATGAAATGAAGAGATTGATCTAGGCTAGACACGAAAAATTAAATAGGGTGGATGAAAAGCAATTGCAAGCTCTTGTATCACATGCAAGGCTATCAAAGGAAGTTGGTCCAAACTCTCAATCAAAGAAGGTGATTCAGTGTTTAAAAACTCAAGAAGGTTTCTTTTAACCTAAAGGGGAAAATTCAAGCCAAACTAGGAAAGGTTGTATGCCAAGAAGAAAATCTTTAGTGAAAGAGTTGCTAAGGTAGTTAATTAGTCTCAAACCTTCAAATAAAACTTTTCACATTTCATAGTAACTTGAAGAAACATACTTTGAAGACATAAGATTTAAGGGTAGGGATGGAGCTAGCCAAAATTTTTTAGGACCCCAAATATAAAAGTAAAGGAAGTTAAAACTTTTTTGAATGTATATGTTAAGTTTAACCAATAATTAAAAGATAAATGTATAATAAATTTATTTTATGGATTATTAAAAGATAAATATATTAAAAATTTTAAACAACTTTTTTGGGGCCAAGAAAATAATTATATTTATTTATAAATTCTAATGCACAAAATTAAATTATAAACAAAAATAAAAAACTAAATAAATATAAATTTTATTTTGAAAAAATATATATAAAAATCTGTATCAACATATATTTAATGGGATTTCAAAAAATTTTGGGACAATCATGGCCTTCCCAAACCCCAAGGACCCTCCGTCCCTATTTAAGGAGACATACAACATCTCTCTAAAACTAGTTGGAGATTAATTTTGCCATGAAAGATCTCAACATGCGTAGGAGATACGTATGATGCTTCCACTTTACTAGCACCAATCTTATTAAAGGATTACTCAAAATTATCAACTGCCTACTTATTTCTTACATAATCTTTAAAATTGACTTAATAATAAGTCATACCACAAATATTAATTTTCAAAGCGAGAAGAAATAAAAGACTCCATGATGCATCTTCACATTCAAAGGTCTTCCAAAATCTAAATGGATTAAAAACAAATATTTAGTTATCTTTTTTGCTTTATCGAAAGATTTCCTACAGACTTGACCCTTGAATTCATTTGTTCATGAGTACTCTTAACTTTGTGATTAGGTTAACTTTAACTGTATTCATGGATTGAATTAAACTTCTCTTTTTAGAAGTCAAGTCTTAACTCGACTTGTCAATTTAACTATTATTTCATCAAGACAATAAAAAATAAAAAACATATTATAAAATTACAATAAAATAAAAATGTATTTTTAATAATGAAATAATTAAATTAAGCTAAGTTAGACTCAAGCATAAATGTGCCTACAAAAGTCAAGCTAGTGGGCCTAGGTGTCCGGCTCTTGAATGACTTTGTTTTTATGTTTACTCCCTTATTTCGAAAGCATGAGTTCTTAACTTTTTTTTCATTATTATTTTTAAAGAATATGCAGTAGAGAAAATAGAATTTGAGTCTATAGACATCTTATTTTATCTAAAATTTTATTTTGATTATCGACCCTAATTTAATTTTCAAATTTTAAATAGATTGGGTTTCAATTTGTTATCAAGTTTTTAAGTTAATTTTGGAGCCAACCATTGTTTGATATTCAGTCATAGCTACTTTTGGACATTAAACTCAAGTTAGGCCTTTTAAGAATGATGAATCTAATGAAAGTAGGCCCATATTTTATTTTATTCTTATTTTTTCTTCTTTTTCTTTTTACATCATTCTTTTCTTCCTTCTCTTTTTTGTAAAGATTGAAGAAACATTTAGATTACATGCACAATTCAAAAAAGAATTAAATAAAAAGGTAGATAAAAATGAACAATGTAATTTAAAAACAATAATGAGGAGTTATATATATTTTAAAAAATTCTTATTATAAATTTCATATAAATAGGAACAAAAAATAACCATGAGGATAAGGAGGTGGAATGATCTGAATCATACAATAATAAAAAAAGTAAGAAAATACATAAAAGGGATCAAACACATAATCCAAATCAATTAATGCATACAATAGTAAGAATAAATACGCAAAGAATTCGATATCGAGCTTGTAAGATTTTGGTGATTTAGAATTGCTAAATTTGTTTTCTAGGTTTATGGGAAGCGTGAAGGAGAAGGAAAAGGGTTTTAGGTTTTTTAGGGTTTGGAAGATTAGACAGGTACTTTTAGAGGTAACAAAACAGTTATTAGCTAATGGGTATCTGAGTTTAAGTTTAGATCTAGGTTTATTGGAGGAGATTTAGAAAAATTTAAGACAATAACGGTGTAGAGGAGTAGGTAAGGAATCAAATTTTGAGATTTTGGTCACTAGAGACAATGGTTTTTGAAATTGGTGTTGGTGATTAGTGTAAACGAGAAGAGATAGAGAGAAGCCAAAAAAATTGATTTTTTTTTTTGTTTTCTCAGGTAAAAAGTGAAAAGAAAAAAATTATAAACTAAATGGGAAGGATCACAAGTCCATTTTTATCAAATGTGAATATTTGAATTAAAGACATATATATATATATTGAGTTAAAACATATTTGTGGTATTATTAAAGCATAATGAAGCTTAGATGTGTGCAAAGTACTTCAAAGAAAAAAAGGAAAAAATTTACAGCACTTTGATAAACTCAATATCCTTTAAAAGGATTGATATGAACACATGATGAGAAAAGTTTGTTCTTGATGCTTTGGAAAAGAAAAACTAGCTTTAAAAAATATTCTCTTGAATCACACAGCCATCGAAAAAAGTGGAAATCAAATTAAGGTCTTGTGAATGAAAAGATTTTTTTCCAATGAAGCATTAATTTGATAGAAAATGATGGAGATGATTTTTCAAGTGTTGTGAAAAGAAAAAAAAGGAAAATTTAAATTGAAAATAAAAAAAAGGTAGTTAGAAAACTTTCTTAGGTATAAGGAAGGTTAGTGTTGTTTGAAGATTTCATTGGGGCAAAGTTTGATTTGATAGCTTATAAAGATCCCGAAAGAATCATGGATTAATATGCTTTAAGTTTGTCAAAAAATTCATTATACGGGATGTTAATAATCAATCCAGACTTCATAGTCATAATTTTTTTATTTTTCCATTGCTGTTTAAGAGATTTGATTTTTTTCTCCAATTTATTTTGTTTTTGATCATCCCTTGTTTCTAACTTTGCATCTCTTAATGAATAAAGAAAAATATGCGATGAATTTCCATTTGTTATGAGTTAGAAAGATAATTGATAAGTTAAAATAATAAACATAGAAAAATTTTTATATTATTTTTATGAAAATTTGAGCATGACATTCTGAGGCATAGGAAAAACAAGTTGGAAAATTGCAAAGATATAAACACTTGGGGGCCTCTAAGATAAAATATACTTTTTGGGAAAGGAAAAATACTATAATGAAAAAAGTTAAAATTTTGCAAAAGGACCAGTTTTGGTGCCAAAACTAAATAAATATGAAGAAAATAGGTAGATTTATTGATGAACTTGATAACCTTTTCACTACATGTAGAGATACATGATATTGATCGCATTAAATTCATGACATGTATTTCATTGATTTGCATGCGTCACATCAATGGCATTCATTGCAAAGATTAAAAAAGGGTCAAACTATCAATTTTGAAAAACTTAAAACTTGACAATAAATTTTACACCCAATTAAAGTAATCCTATCACATAGATTTTTTTAACCTCATTTAAAAACAATCTTTTAAAGACAATTTTTGAGCTTGTTTGGGAGAATTTCTTTTTTGATCAAATTTTTTGAACTTTATTTAAAGATGTCTTCAAGATAAATTCAAACCTCAGTTACAAAAAATTTTGTAAAATAGGATTAGATTGTATCATTAAACATCTCGTAATTAGTATTTTAAAATCAATGAGATTTTAAACTCTCTTAATGACAAATTTATAGTCTTTCTCAAAGATATTTTTGCTAGGCCTCTCTTGGGATTTTTTGTTTACCATGCTTTGAAGATACACTGAGCCTTTCTTAAAGATAGTTTTAGAACTTCTCTTGAGGATGTTTTAGCCTCCATTGAGGATTTTATTAAATCCTAATTTAAGTATATTCTTCACATCTCCTTTTTTCTTTTAATTCCCCAATGTTTCAATAAATCATAGATGATGGTTATATAAAATATTTGCAAAGATATGAAGGGTGCAAATGATAGAAACTCAAAATTTTGGTTTGCATCTTCCAATCAGCATCAATATATTGAGTAGTCAAACAAAGATATCCATCCAATGTGCATGACATCCACATATCAAATGTCAAAGAAATCGTACCTAAAACCTTTCTCAAACTAGATTTAAGCATTCCTTTCATTTTCATGTATAGCAATCAACCTTATAAGTATTCCTAAAATTAAATTTGAAATCTTTATTTAAATAGCAAAATAAGGCTTTACTGTTTTTATTTTTAACTTATTCAAATGGATAACCACACTCAATTACACATTTAGCTATAATTTCTCGATAAAAATCTATTCTTTTCTTTATGCCCCTAACTTTATCCTTATACATTATATGTTTAGGACACTATTTTAATGATGCTTCAAAGAATTAATACCTTAATGGGGACTCGACAATTAAAACCTTCTCATAGTATACAAATTAAAACTCTACGTAATTATTGATATCTCTTTTGTTGATTGAGTTTAAGCACAAAAAGCTCTTTTCAAGCTTCATATCCTTTTCTTAAAGAAGTAGGAGTAATGGAAGATGTTGCATGTTCATTGAAAGACTCTTGATGACTACTAAAATCTATTATATGTAATTCCAGTTCTAAAGCTGTAAAAAATAAATAACCAAATTGTAGAATAAATAATTGCTTGATGATGGCCAAAATATCTATGAACAAAGATTTTTTTTCCCAAATCTTTCTCTCACAAGCCACTAGATAAAAATCCTACACAACAATTAAAATCTAAATATTTAAGTAATATTGCATTAATAATTGATGCCACTCAACTGTTAAGTACATAATGCATAAACCAATGAAACGCTGATAGATTAGTGTAAACAAAAATTAAAACCTTTAACTAGAAGGTAAACTAAACTATAAAAGAAACACAATGAAAAATAGATTGCCCTATGCTTGGATATCATAACTTTTTATTTATCATAAGAAACAAAATTCTGGATCACATAAAGCAACTTATATGATTGGCCATAGCAATGCCATTTGTTATTACTAATGAAATCAATTAAACAATACAAATAGCTGACATTCATCTTAAATCTTAATAATACAAAAAAGAAAACAACTTTTATAGTGACTTAGCAGTAGAGTTTTCTTAACTAGGATCCACGTGAGTACTATATTCAACTTATCATCACAACTTTCATTCAGAACTAAAGCAAACTAATCTTTACTTAATATCTAGTACTATAAAAAAGTTCAATCTCTACCCTATGAACACTAGATGGGAGAAGAATGAAAAAGACGTTGGTGGGAGATTAAGTGGGAGAGAAAGAGAAAAATTAGGTTAAGGATTTTAAGGATATATATATATATATATATAAACGACAAAATAATAAATCAATAATAAAAATTGTTTAAAAATATATTATGAATTGCAATCTATTTAATCTTATAATTTAACTGTTTTTGGTGATGTTAGAAGCCAAATTATGCAAAACTTAGTTTTTAGATTAAACTAATTAATGAATCTTGAAATTGGCTGGCTAATTTTCTTGAAGGGAAAAATATTTTCGATTATTGAAAGAATTAGACCAAATCTTACTTATCAAAAATAACAAAGAATATAGTAATAATTAAAAAATAATTTTGTAAAGATAAATACAAATAGATTTAAAAAATAGATAACAAAAGCTCTACTCTTAGATTTGCTAAATAAAATATAACACTTCTTTTCTTCCAGAGTTTGCATTCGTAGCTTACTGGATATACTATAATGTTAGCCCAAGCTTTGCCTAAGACGTTTTGTTTCAATATTTTATAAAAAAACATAAATTTTAAGAATAAAATAATTTATTTTAACTTTATAATATTTTTGTTTTTGTAAGAGAAATCTTTTATAAATAAAATTTTTTTAAAAAATTTAGTTTTCTATATCTTAATATATTATAATATAAACATAATCATAGATCATGATATCAATAGGTAGACTTTTCAAAATTTACATAAAATAAATTATTGAAATATCAAAATTTATATAAATATATAATACTTTGAATACGATTATGAAATAAAAAGTAATATGAATACAAATATGATAACATGCGATACAAAATTGAGAATTATTATATTGTTAATTAGACTTGATAATTTCAAATATAATATAATTATACAACACAAACACAATATAAAAATAATTTAAAATATGATACAACCTAAAAAATAATATGAACAAGATACAAAAATAATATGAACACAATATAAATAGATATACGTGTCCAAATTTACATAAAATAGATTTTTTAACATTTTAGAATTTATATAAATATATAATATCTTGAATATGATGACATAAGAAAGTAATACTAACACAACAACAGGCGGTATAAAATTAAAAGTTATTTAAATAATGTAAATTAAACTTAATATTTCAAATATAAGATGATTATATGGCATGAGCACAATATGAAAAAAACTTAAAATATGACATAACATGAAAAACATGAATATGATACTAATATAGAAACATGTGAGTGATTTTATATATTACTATAATTAATTTATAATATGTTTATTTTATAATAAATTATTTAAAAATTGATATTATCTAACAAATTAATTTTATATATTTTTGGTGTTAATAATAACAAATATTGATTTTAATAGATAGATATATTAAAAATACCATACAACAAAAGTTTACTTAAAAAAATAATAAATTAATAATTTATTTTTAGATTTAAATAACATAGAAATAATTACATTTAGAATAAAATCTATACTATATATAATGGGAGTAACTGAGTTTGATGTCATTCTCAACTAACTAAGTTTAAAATTTTCAAAGTCACTAGTAGCATATATATATTAATTGTAAATATATTATTGTTACAAATTTTTTTAATTTTTTGTGTGAAACTATTTTTAACTTTATATCAATTATGTCATTGAAATGTAATTATCCACTATTGTAATTTACTTTTTTCTTTATTTATTTTTAAATTTTTATATTAAAAATAAATTTTCACTTTAAGTGTGTCATATGATCCAATAAAATATTAAAAGGAAAAATTTCCCCCTAAAAAATGAAAATGAATATTAAATTATTAAAAAGAAATGACAGCAGAAAAATAATTACAAATAAAGAAATAATAATTATTAAAATTATTAATAAAAAACTATAATTACCTTTTGTCTTTACTTTATTGCCTTTCACAGCTTTCCTACAATTTTTTGCAAGAAGCAAGAGGGGTCAGTTCCTAATATAAATTTTTATTATTTTTAAATAATAATTTGAGATTTAATATAAAATATTTTTAATCTTTTATTATTTTTAAATAATATTTTTAATATATATAATTTATA
>JBBYHL010367308.1:10729-22024 GCA_038381835.1 Adansonia madagascariensis
TAAGAATAGGGTTAGAGTTTTGGGGAAATTTTTTTATAAAGTAAAAAAAAATTTCTTTTTGAGCTCACACTGTAGTGCCACTAACTCGGCGTTGCAGTGCCAGCTTTTAACTTCTAGGGTATTGCAGCACCCTATGCTAGGTGCTACAGCGTCCTACAATGTTTTCTCGTATCTCAACACCTCAGTGCCAAGAGTCTGGCATTGCAACGTCGAGACTCAAAATAAATAGGCACCATAGCGCTAATTCAAGTGCTACAGTGCCATGTCTCTTTTTTTAAAACCATAAAAAAAATAAATATACATCATAAAATAAAAAGTTAAAGAAAGAAAGAAACTTGCATTGCCTCTTAAAAAATGCCTAATTTATAGTCATCGGCTTGACAATTTTTCGATCATTTTAGGTCGGCTAAGGTGATTGAGGACTTTTGGTGATCATATCCACCTCCCCAATAATGTTTAAGTCTCTGCCCATTAACTTTCAAACTTCAGTGAGAACTCTCATCTATAATTTTAATGATGCCATACGGGAACACTTTTTTGATTTTGAAAGGTTCGGACCATCAAAACATGAGTTTTCCTAGAAATAACTTCAATCGTGAGTTATAGAGAAGAACATATTGAACTAGCTCAAACTTTTGCTCAATAATCTTCTTATCATGTCATCTCTTTGTCTTTTCCTTGTAAATCTTGACATTTTCATAAGCTTAAAGTTGAAATTCATCCATCTCATTTAGCTACAACAATTGCCTTTCATTAGTAGCATAAAGATCAAAATTCAAATTCTTGATTGCCCAATATGCTTTATGTTCAACTTTTACAAGAAGATGACAAGCTTTACCAACAACCACTCTATAGGGAGACTTCTCGATAGGTGTTTTATAAGCAGTTCGGTATGGCCATAATACATCATCCAATCTCTTGGACCAATCTTTTCTAGTCGAGCTAACTATCTTCTCTATTATCCTCTTAATCTCTTGGTATGACACTTCAGGTTTGCTGTTTGTTTGAGGGTGATAGGCTGTGGCAATTTTATGTTTAATCCCATATTTAGCGTAGAGAGCTTCGAAATGTTTATTGCAAAAATATGAACCCTCATCACTAATAATAGCTCTTAGTGTGCCAAACCAGATGAATATATTCTTTTTCAAGAAATTCATCACGACCTTTAAATCATTGGTTGGAAAAGCCACTGCTTCAACTCACTTTGAGACATAATCTACAGCAACTAGAATGTAAAGATTATTTAAGAGGAAATAAATAGTCCTATAAAATCAATACCCCATACATCTAAAATCTCTATTTCTAGGATGTTGTTGAGTGGCATCTCATTTCTCCTTGATATGTTGCCTATTCTTTGACACATGTCACATCTTAAAATGAGCATCTTCAAAAATAGTTGGCTAATAAAAGCCTAATTGTAGCATTTTTGCTACTGTTTGTTCTTCTCCAAAATGCCCGCCATAATTTGATGAGTGACAATGCTGCAAAATATTTTTTATTTCTTCCTTAGGTACACATTTTCTAATAATCTAATATGCACGTTTGCTTAAACAAGAACAGTTCATCCCAAAAATTAATACTTAACATCATGCAAGAACTTTTTCATTTGTTGAGAAGTTAAATCGGAGGGGAAACTTTACGTGCAATATAATTGACATAGTAAGCATACCATGGTAATTCTTTTTGATTTACTTGGAAGAGCTGCTCAACAGGAAATGTCTCATTAATTTGGATGAAATTACCAACATTTACCCCATTGTCTAATCTTGAGAAGTGATCCGCCACTTGATTTTCTATTCTCTTTCTATCATGAATTTCTAAATCAAATTCTTGCAAGAGTAGTATCCATCATATCAATCTTAGTTTGGCATCTTTCTTTTCAATCAAATACTTAATAGCAGAATGGTCAATATAAACAATGACATTAGTGCCCACAAGGTACGATCTAAATTTATCAAAAGTAAATATTACAGCAAGTAATTCTTTTCTAGTAGTAGTATAATTTATTTAAGCATCTCAAAGTTTTCCTTGCATAATATATGGGATGAAAAACCTTTTCTTTTCTTTGTCCTAACACTACCCCAACTGCAAAATCACTTGCATCACATATGAGTTCAAAAGGAAAATTCCAATTTGGGACAATAATAATATGAGTAGAAACTAATCTTTTCTTCAATTCCAGAAAAGAGGCTAAACATGCATCATCAAAATTAAATGGTACATCTTTTTCTAGGAGATCACAAAGTGGTTTAGAGATCTTTAAGCAGTCTTTAATGAATCTTCAATAAAATCTGACTTGACTGAGAAAACTTTAAATTTCTTTGACTAATGTTAAAGATGGAAGTTTTTTAATCATCTCAATCTTTGCTTTGTCCACTTTTATGCCTCTCCTTGAAACTAAATGTTCCAAAACGATGCCTTCTTATACCATGAAATGGCATTTTTCCCTGTTTAAGACCAAATTGGTTTCTTCACATCTTTGTAGCACCAGACCTAGATTATGCAAACATTAATCAAAAGAGTTTCCAAAAATTAAAAAATCATCCATAAATACCTCTAGGAAATTTTCCACCATGTCGAAAAATATAGCCATCATGCATCTTTAGAAGGTTGCTAAAGCATTACAAAGTCTGATTAGCATTCTTCGAAAAGCAAAAGTCCTATAAGGGCATGTGAAAATGGTCTTCTCTTGATCTTCCGGTGCTATGGCAATCTCATTGTATCTTGAATAACAATCCAGGAAATAATAAAATTCCTTACCGGTTAACTTGTCGAGCATTTAATCAATGAAGGCAAAAGAAAGTGATCCTTCTTAACAGCTTTGTTAAGCTTCTTATAATCCATGCAAACTCACCAACCAGTCACTGTTCTTGTTAGAATAAGCTTATTATTATCATTGAAAACCACGGTTATCCCTTTTTTCTTTGGCATACATTGGACTAGACTCACCCAAGTACTATCAAAGATAGGATAAATAATCTCTTTCTTAACTACATCTTTCATGATAGGATTAAGTCGGCATTGATGCTCTATGGTGGCCTTATGATTGTCTTTAAGGAGGACCTTATGCATGTAAATTGAAGGACTAATACCCTTGATATCAGTAATTAACCACCCCAATGCTGGAATATGCTCTCTAAGCACTCTAACTAACATGTCTTCCTATTCATCATCAAGGGAGGAAAAGATAATAAAGGGCAAAGCAGAATTTTGGCCAAGAAAAGCATACCTCAAATATAAAGGGTGTTGTTTAAGCTCTAAGAGAGGTGACTCATCAATGGAAAGCTTGGTCGGTGTATTAGATAAAGGTTTTAGAGTCTCAAATTTAGATTAGATCTAGTTGAATGTGGTGAATTAAGCAATTTCAAATGCTAGATATACCATTCATCATCCCTTTCGAAAGTGGATGCCAATGTTGCTTCCAAAGGATCAACATGATAACTTTTTATTTGTTGCCCTATCTACCACATTTACTGCAAAACACTCATCAAATTCATTACGAAATTTCATATCTTTAAAGACATTAAATGTTACCTCTTAGTCTTGAACTCTTATGGTAGGTTCCTCTTTTTGTACATCAATAAGAGTTACACCAGTTGCTAGAAAAGGTCTCCCTAGAATGATGGGTATTTCATTATCTTTTTCGATGTCAAGAATTATGAAATGAGCTGGGGAGATAAATTTCTCAACTTTCACCAAAACATTTTCAACGATGGCCCTTGGACATGTGTAGGATATGTCTGCCAATTGTAAAATAACTGTGGTGGGTTTTATCTCCTCCAAACCTAGATTCTTGTAAATGGAAAGAGGCATCAAATTTATGCTTGCACCAAGATCACATAATATGCTCCCAAAGAATTGGGTCCCAATGGTGCATGGATAGTAAAACTTCTTGGATCTTTGAGTTTGGGTGGAAGTTTCTTTTGCAATATAGCATTGTACTCTTCAAAAAGTGCGACAGTCTTAAATTCACCTAATTTTTTCTTTGATAATTATCTTTCATGAATTTGACATAACTTGGCCTTTGTTCCAAGGGTTCAGCAAAAGGTATATTAATATGGAGTTTTCTAAATACCTTAAGGAACTTTTGGAATTGATTGTCAAGTTTCTGCTTCTGAAGATGCTGTGGAAAAGGGGGTGGTGGATAACACTGAGGCTATTTTTTTTGGATCTTCTCAGCCTCTTTTTTACCTATTTCCTTATTTTTAGAATAATCCAGGTCTTTTTCTACATTTTTTATCTCTCTACCATTTTTGAGTGTGATGGCCTTGCGATGCTTTTTTTTGCCTTTTTTTGGATTGGGTTCAGTGTTACTTGGAAGCATTCCTAAAGGTTGATTATTGATGAGGGAGGTAATCTAGCTAACTTGTGTCTTAAAATTCCTAAGAGATGTTGCCAGGGTCTGAATGATATTGTCTTGACTTTTATTTTTCACCCTCAACTCCATAAACATATCTTCTATTGATGGCTTCCTTTCTTGAACTTAAATTTGGGTTTGGTTAGAGGCCTGAGCTTGCTAAGAAAATCCAAGTAGAAAAAT
The DNA here is from genome assembly GCA_038381835.1 of Adansonia madagascariensis. Lineage (NCBI taxonomy): Eukaryota > Viridiplantae > Streptophyta > Magnoliopsida > Malvales > Malvaceae > Adansonia > Adansonia madagascariensis. The sequence goes on from JBBYHL010367308.1 coordinate 15,270, forward strand.
TTGTCTATTTGTAGTTGAAGGTCCTTGGTTTTTATTCCAAGAAAAGTTTAGATAATTATGCCAACTCAGATTATAGGTATTTGAAGAAGGGTTATTCTACTGCCTTTTATAATATCCGACGTCATTAACTGATTCAACATAGTTAGAGTAATGCTCAATAGAATGTCCATCCCCACACAGTTCACAAACCACAAAAGAACTTGGAACTAAATATACGTTCATAGCATCTAATTTCCTTGTGATTATCGTAAGTTAAGCATGAAATGAAGTAATGGCATCGATTTCTTGAACTCCTACAACTTTTCTTGGCAAACTTCTTTCGGTGGACCAATGATTATTATTAGATGTCATCTCCTCAAGTAACTCATAAGCTTCATCCAATGATCTTCCTATAAATGAACCACCTGTTACAGCATCAATAATAGTTCTTATCTGACCTATCATTCCACTGTAAAAAGTTTGAACTTGAAGCCATTTGGGAAGACCATGATGAGGACATTTTCAAAGCAACTCCTTGAATCTTTCCCAAGCTTCATAAAGTGATTTGGAGTCATACTGCATGAAGGAAATGATGTCATTTTGAGTCATACTGCATAAAGGAAGTAATGTCATTCCTCAACTTTGCTGCTTTGGCCGAAAGAAAATATTTGGCAAGAAACATTTGAGCTAACTCATCCTAGGTAGTGATAGAGCCAGCTGGAAGTGAATTCAACCAACTATTTACCTTATTCCAAGTGAGAAAAGAAATAGTCTCAATCTGACGCATCATCTGAAATCCCATTGTGTTTGAAAGTATTGCATATTTCTAAAATGTTCACAATGTGAGCATTAGGATCTTCACTAGGTCAACCACCAAATTGATTTACTGTCTAAATCATCTGGATGATGGCTGGCTTTATCTCATAGTTGTTGGCTTGAATGGTAGGCCTCTGAATACTAGAATGAATGCTTTGAGTAAGAAGGATAGCAAATTCTCGTAGACACTTTGTATCTTTTTCTTCGGCCATTGTATTATTTTGAGTCAAAGCTTGTAAATTCTCCCTTCGATGTCAATGAAAGTTCTTTCAAGTTTTAAATAAAAAAAAAAACAAGTTCCAAGTTTCTCACTCTTCACATACAACAGCCAAAGGTACCTAAAAAAATAAAAAAAAAAGTTTGAAGTAAGATTAAATTTGCTTGGTATTAATATTAGCAAAATAATTTAGTAAAACAAATCCCCGGCAACAGTGCCAAAAACTTATTGTCAAATTTCTACCACACAAGTGCATTTATCACAACAAGTAATATAGTAATAAATAGAGTATTGTTCCCATAAGGAATTGTACTAAATCTGCTAAGTACTAAAATTAACACAATTTAATTTTATTCAAACAAATAATTAAAGGATTACTAATTAAAATTAAAATTAAATTAAACTAAATTAACTAAAGTAAATTTAACTAGATAGCAAAGAAATTTAAATGAAGTCTACTTAATCAACAATAAAAACCTAAAATTACAATTTTCCTTAACACTTCATTTGAATTTTATTTTATTCTTTTAACTTGACTAATAAAATTGAGTTGTTAACCTAGAGTTTTAATTTATTTATGAGTATCATTCTATGGTCCTATAAAAACATCTCTTTTAACCAGTTTACTATATTTTTATACAAATTAAATTAAAAGAAACTCATTAAGCTTAGGCTCAATATGGTTACATGTGCCATGTTTGTATATTTCTATCTAACATACAAAACAATTCATCCTAATAATGAATATGAAACATATGCCATTTAATCCAGGTCTAAATACAAAATTCCCTTTTCCAAGTTCATTAAGGTTACCAAATCAATCTAATTGGTGGCTAATCAACTAAAAGTATTAAGAAAAAGATTGAACAAACAATTCAATTATCATTAAATCAAGAAAAGGAAAATAAAATAATCCAAGCCACATGTTGAGTTCCATTGTAATCCTAAAAAATAAATTTAGCTCATATTGATTAAATAAAACATAAAACAATGAAGTTTCATCATCATAAATATTACAATAAAGATAAAAAGATTAAAGGAAAAACAAAAAACTAAGAGTTGTTAGGTCTTGGTCTTCAACTTCTTCAATCTTTCTCCTCTTGCAAAAATCTTGACAACTTCTCTTCTTTGTAAAAATAATAGGTCTAAAGTATCTAGGATGGGTCTAAAACCTAAACCCAAGAATCCTATTTATAGGCAAAAGTTTGAAATAGAAAAACTTGATTTGCAAATAACTTGAACATGTATTTTTGGAATTTTTCAACTTGGAACAACCTTGCTTGATTGAGTCTACTTTCCTTCTTCATTAAGTTGTTATATTTTTGGAAACTCCTTTAGGTTTTAACCTATAAAAATATGAAATATATTTAAATAACTAAATAATAAAAATGTAAGGAAAGTAAATAAGACTAAATTAAAAACTATTAAAAAATAAATTTTAAATAAAATATTACTAAATTGAAAACCACTAAATATTAATGAAATTTAAATAAAAATCTCTGAGACTTAGCTAATTTAATATGTATAATGAGACTAAACAACCCTATTTTATAGAGTTATCACAGCTCACACTATCAACTTCCCAAACTTATTCTCGACTCTAATAAACCTAAAACAAGGTGACTAATATGTTTTTGGAAAGGTAACTTAATCATGTTTCATTAAAAATAGTGATAAATTCCCAAAAAACATTCCAAGGGAGAAAATTTTTTTGAAGCACAATTCTAGTAGCAGACACAAATGATTCATGTAATAATCATGGAAAATCACCATGAACGTGTTTGGACTCAGAAAGTCACATATGATATACAATTGGAAAGGTAATTCAAGTCGGTTTGAGGGTAAATATTAAAAAAAACAAGAAAAATCATTTGGTAGGTAAAAAATGAGACATCATTGGTGCTAATCGTTGAATTTGGGGTTCCAAACAACGTGCAATGAAAAATTCATATCTCTTTTGTATGTACCCAAAAAATCACATACGATACTCGTTAGAGAGATAACTTAAAGCTATTTAAACAAAAATACTTAAAAATCTTTAGCAAATTGTTTGGTGAGTGAAAAAAAAATTTCTAATCCAACCCATTGCTACTTCTAGTAGCTAACAGAAAAAATTTATTTGGTCACCTCGGCACAAATCATAATTAGACATTTCCATAATAATGTGTTAATTAGTACATCGCAAGTCTAGGTCATGGCACTTAGATGACACATTAACCATACAACAAGTTGAATAAAGATTCCTAGGAGACTATTGAACATTCAAATGCTCTCCAAATTTAGCCATGGCATTTCCCTTATGGAATACCTATATTGGCACTCATAAGGCATAGGAAATGCCATTTTTCTAGGGCTGTGATAGCCCTAAATTGTAGAAAAACAAAACTCACAATATTATTTACTACAAATCAAACAAGGCTATAGAACAAGGCTTTATGTTAGTTAACTTAAAAAAAAATCAATTTGAAGTAATCCTGAGATGGATTTATTATGGCCTTTTCCAGGCATGAATTCAATCATTTTGAATCTTGATATGCCCCAAGTTGATAGCATAAAATGATAGGAAAAGCATAAGTCATAGTTAGCTTATTATTTAATCTAGCTATGACTTATCTTAAGGAGTTTCCAAAAATCATATTTTCCACTCAATCACAAGCAAACATTTCATAAAACACCTAGTATACTAGCAACTAGGCAATCATGAAGTCATTTTCAAGAAAACAATATAGTTAAGTCCAACATGAGAAAGTCACACAACATCCACTTCAATGCATATTCATTTTATCAAACACATAATGAACTCATTAGATATCATGAACATAAAGGATTACCAAGACAATTTCTCATGGCTAAATGATTCATAAATGTCAAAGAATAACATTTTGTTTAATCACAAATCATCAAAACATAGATCAATTATATCATAAAGATCATTAATATAGGAAACACATAAACCCCAATAATTCCTTCCATGGTCAAATGCATCAATATAGACAAGAAGATCATGGCATCAAACTTTCATAAAGAAGAACAAGAAATCATGATTTCAAAAAGACAAAAATGCATGGAAATGCATAAGTATGTCTTAGAACTTTATGAACATGGAAATCTATGAATAGACAGGGAGAAAAAAAAAATCAACAGAAAGAAAAAGAAAAAGGTATACCTTCTAAGCTTTAACAAAAATCATCCTTAGCTTTTCCCCTTTTTTGCTTTGCTTTTCTCTTTCTTTTTTGAAAATGGCAATTAAAAAACCTATAAAATGGATAAGAATAATCAGCATGTATGTGTAAAAAATAAGGTGGGATTTTTTTATATAATCTTGAAATTTCTCCCTAGCTTTAGCAAGAATTGACCTTAGCTTTTTTTTTTCATGCATTTTTATCCAAAAAATAAAAGGCTCAGATTACTCAAATTTAACACCAAGGTATCAAATTACATTATTTTTAGTGCAATAACATGATGATAAGTGGGAAACAAAAGCTCTAAAATTTTGAAAGAAAAAGGCTTAGATTACCCAAATTTAGTGCCAAGGTATTGATACCTATCATGAAATATCGATAGCTTGGCTTAATGTATACTATCGATACATTAGTGCCCAAAAATACACTCAGTATTGCCAAGCGAGTGTATCAATACTAGTATCAACACCTACTCTAATATTTGAAAGTTTTGATCATTGAGAGCCAAAATATCAATATCCTAGGGTAAGATATCGATACCCTTGACGTATTTTGCATGGAATGTTCCACTTTGGTTCTTTGGTCATTTTTAGCTATCCAATTAATCCTTAGGCGTCTTTGTTAACTTTAAGGTATGGCAAAAGGCATTTTTGTCAGTTATTATTCTCAGGAAAATTAATTTTGCATCTCAGACAAAATTTGTTGTCTATAGGGACAATTGATTTTGGTGTTTTATTTTAAAAGTCAGCTGAAGTAAAATTGCTTGGTTATACAGGCAATGATTAGGCAATATCTTGCGATGATGTGAAAAGCATTTTTGGCTATTTGTTTATAATTGGTTCAAGTACATTTTCATAGAACTCAAATAAGAAAGAAACCCTAGCTTGTCAAATGCAGATGCTAAGTATATTGTAACAACCAAGTATATTGCTGTAGCAGCCACTATGAATCAAGCAATTTGGCTAAAGAAATTGTTGAAAGATTTAGGCCTGAATCAGAATGAAGCAATTGAGATTAAGTGTGATAATCAATTAATAGTTGCTATGATTGAAAATCTAGTGTCCCATGGAAGAATCAAGCACATAAAATTTGAGTACCATTTTACTCGAAAAGTTGAAATAGAAAAAGAAATGAAGTTGGTCTATTGAAGTTCAGAAGATCAACTTGCAGATATTTTAACCAAAGCTTTACCCAAAACAACGTTTGAATTATTAAGAAAAAGTCTTGGTGTGTCCAGCAAAAACGCTAGAAAAGAGTGTTTAGTGTAATGACATTTTACATCAAACACGTTGATTAGATTTGCCAGTAATCACCATTAACTATTCTTTTCACTTCAAATGCTTTTTATTTGATTAGACTTATTCTTCATAATTTGAGTAATCTTCATTATTTGATGGGACTTAACCTTCGTATAGTATCATGGAATGATTTATGCCCATAATTTCTCATGTGAAACATTGCGGAAAGGTGTCTTAATTGCAGGAGCAGTGTTTTTGGTTGCAACAATGATTCTCAACGTATAGTACTACTTGTATTTCACCAAAGCAACCATAGGAACACCAGCTCACAATTGGAATCGAACAAGTTCAACTGCTGGGTTGATTGGTTAGGCATGGATTAAGTTACCGACAAGGTAAATTCATGTGAGTTTGATTGTCATTGTATAAAACAACTGTATTCATAAGCTTGCCCTTTTCGAGTGACATTACAGCATAGTTGTTGTGAATGTTGAGCGTCGATTAAGGCCAGGATGAAGCAATAAATTTGTTTCGAACAACATACCTAGATCAAAGAAATATGGGATGGGGGGGGGGGGCGTTCAATTTGAGCTCCTCAAAAACTTGGAGTGGGCCTTTTATCTTTTATGGGTTCTAAAAGATGGCGGATAAATATGAATAGTGATGATCCTTCTGCCTTGACTTTTGGATGCCAGCCATTTCCTGGCCTACTGATATTATACAGAATTTTCCGGGAACAATACACTACACATGGATTGGGCTACCCACCAGAAAGTTCAGCATTTACAGTTTACAGTATGGCTGTCGCATAAAGTATTTAAAATTTAAATCGATTTAATTTAAATTATTATTTAATAATTAAAATAATATTTTTATTTAAATTTAATTATAAAAATATAATAAATATTAATATAAAATAATATTTCAATAATATAATAAATGATGAAATGAGTTTTTAAGTTAGAAATTTTACTTTAATAAATGAGTTTTTTTAACTTTAATAAATGATGAAATGAATTTTTTAAGTTAAAATGAATTTTTTAACTTATGGACAACTCAATATTACAGCAACTTGTTAAGTTAGGAATTTTACTTTGGTACATAAATATCCAAGAGAAATAGCTAGAGGTGTCTACGTTTAAAATTAAAGTTAACAAGTACCTGCCGATAAGCAGTGTTGACCCGACCGGTTGATCAGATAGGATCAATTGTGAACTGAAATTTGTTTAAGTTGTGAGCATTAAAGAAGTTATAATTTAGCAAATCAATTTAACCAGTAAAATTTAATTAAATCGAGTAAGAATTGAATTTCTCTTAATTTTT
>JBBYHL010367419.1:0-22018 GCA_038381835.1 Adansonia madagascariensis
GTGACCCCATCTTTCGGTTCTTTCGCAAACAAAATCCAAGAGAGTGGAATGAGGCATGTCAAGAAACCTTTGATAAAGTCAAACATTATCTGTCAAGCCTGCCACTATTGGTACCGTCGGTGCCTAGTTGACCTTAAATCTTTTACTCGGCAGTCTTTGACAAATATATAGGTTGTGTATTAGGGCAACATGATGAGTCAGGAAAGAAAGAACAGGCAATCTACTACTTAAGCAAAAAGTTCACAGAATGCAAGTGCAACTACTTCACAGTCGAGAAATTATGCTGTGCTTTGGTGTGGACAGCCAAGAGGCTCAAGCAGTACATGCTGTATCACACCACATAGTTGATTGCAAGGCTTGGTCCTATCAAGTATCTATACGAAGCCACTATATTATTAGGAAGGCTAGCTAGATGGCAAGTCCTACTTTCTGAATATGACATTGCCTATGTCAGCTAAAAGGCCATCAAGGGCAGTGCGATAGCTGACTTTTTGGTAAATCGAGCGACAGATGACTATAAACCTTTAAATTTTGACTTTGCAGATAAAGATCTAATGTGCATTTTTTAAGACGAAAATGCCTCCAACCAAGATCAATCTTGGAAGATGTATTTTGATGGAGCATCAAATGCTCTAGGACATGGAATTAGGGCAATATTGATGTCACCGGACGGGAGTCATTACCTATTCATAGCAAGGCCAAATATTAATTGCACAAATAATATCACAGAATATGAAGCTTGTGTCATGGGGCTTCCATTGAGAGGAATGTCAAGACATTACATGTGTTTAGTGATTTAGCCTTAGTCATCTACTAATTGAAAGGGGAATAGCAAACTCGCGATGCCAAGCTGATGTAATATGGGAAGCTGATAGTAGAGCTCAAGAAAGAATTTGATGATATCATTTTTTGACACCTACCTTGAGAAGAGAACCAAATAGCCGATGCTTTGGCTGCCTTATCATCCATGTTTAAAGTCAACCAAAAGTCAGATGTTGCTCCTATCCAGATGAGCATCTACATAACTCTGGTTCATTATCATAGCGTTGAAAAAGAAAAGGATAGCCTACTGTGGTACTATAACATCCTACATTACATTGAGGATCAGCAATATCCCAAACATGCAACCGAGACTGATAAAAGGGCTATCAGAAGGTTGGCTGCCAGATTTGTTCTCGATGGAAAAATCTTATACAAAAAGAGTCATGATCAAGTATTGCTCAGATGCATCGACACCTTTGAAGCCAAAAGGATCCTAGAAGAAGTTCATGAAGGGATTTACAGCCCACATGCTAAGCATCGGATGGTCAAGCAAATCATGAGAGTGGGTTATTACTGGTTGACCTTTGAAAGAGATTGCATCAATTACGCTCGAAAATGCCATAAGTGTAAAATCCATGCGAACAAGATCAATGTCCTTCTAGTGCTACTTCATGTCATGACAATCCCGTGCCCTTTTTCTATGTGGGGCATGAATGTGATCAGGCCGGTAACCCCTAAAGCTTCCAATAGGCATCGTTTTATCTTAGTAGCAATTGACTATTTCACCAAATGGGTGGAGGCTGCCTCATATGCTAATGTCACTAGATTGACTGTCTGCAAGTTTGCAAGTGGGACATTATCTGTAGATATGGCCTCCTAAACCAACTCATCACAGATAATGCAAGCAACTTAAACAATAAAATGATGCAAGCGATCTGTTTATAGTTCAAGATCAGCATCATAATTCTATCCCTTATCACCCAAAGATGAATAGGGCAATTGAGGCAGCCAACAAAAACATCAAAAGAATAGTTAAGAAAATGGCCGAGACTTACAAAAACTATCATGAGAAGCTATTCTTCACACTTTATGCCTATCAACCTCAGTTCGCACTTCCACATGCGCTACCCCTTTCTCCTTTTATTTATGGGATGAAAGCTGTATTGCCTATCAAAGTAGAGATCCCTTTTCTTAGAGACTTGATGGAAACCAAACTTGAAGAGGCTGAATAGGTTAAGAATAGATACGACCAGCTCAACCTCATTGAGGAAAAATGCATGAAAGCTATTTGCCATGGTCAAATGTATCAAAGATGCATGATCCAAGCCTATGACGAAAGGATGCGCCCATGAAAATTTCACCCAGGCGAATTGGTATTGAAGAAGATCTTCACAATTCACAAAGATGCATGAGGCAAGTGGACCCCTAATTAGGAAGGATCGTATGTCATGAAGCAAGCCTTCTCCGGAGGGGCCCTATCTTGTTAGATATGGACCGCAATGCCTTACCCAACCTAGTTAACTCAGATTCCATCAAGAAATATTACACGTAGAAGGTGAAAACCTGAAAGACGTCCTTCAAAAAAAAGAGAAAACAAAAAGAAAAACAAATAACAAAAAAAAAACAAAACCAAAACAAAAAAAATAAAATAAAAAAAAGAAGAAAAAAAAAAGAGTCTATATGAAAATCCAAAAATGGCATCTGGGTAACCAACCCGACTACAGTTAAAAACCCGTAAGGGCGACTTGATAAGATCAATTTTGATGGGGCATAGACTGAGATCACTTACAAAACAAAGTAAAGTAATCCTAGGAATCTTCCGAAGATCAGCTTATACTAGTCACATTCATTGTTCGAGAAATATCCTGGAAAGCACCTAAAGAACATTCATGTCGTAGTCATCAGAGGCATTTTCTGCCCAAAAGATCATACTTCTTACCATCAAATCACTTATTTGTCAAATAGTATACCAAATTATATCTCTTTGTTGTCATGAATAAATATCACCTTGTTTCTTTTAACCCCTATACAATTCACATTACACTTCTCATTTAACTAATAATGTTTGATAATCAATTGAAATATGCATCAGGACATCTCGATATTACATCGAAAGGATAGGAAACTCTGTTCACGCCCTAATCGTGAAGATCATGCACTTTTCATGTCTAAACACCTGCTCGGCATGACCATACACCAAACCACTTCATGCTTTCACAAGCCATATCTCAAGAAAAAACCATTTTAAGTTAACCAAAAATCGACCCATGCGTTCTATCAAAATCCAACCGAAACTAGAGACATCAACCTAATCAGTCAAATAGTTTCCAAATTATTATCAATGCCTTCTAATTGTCAGGAAAATGATTGAGCCTCTCGAATCGAGAAATGCAATAATCCAAATTCTTGAGAATAGATTTTTTTATCGTATCTTTAGTGGAGCCAAGACAACATACAATCCCCAACAGGATTAGGAAAAATCCCATCCATAGTTGCAACAAAGATAGATCGCTATCCCTTTGAGAGTTTGAATCACATACAAGAAAAACTACGGCTATCTCCCATATTAGAGTTTACATCATGTAATCATGATAGCATTCCAGTTCATGCATTCACATTACCATCATCATGATTTTTGCAAAGTTAATTCAAGCCAGGTTCACCAAACCTCCAAGAAGTCCTTAGTAAGAACTCTAAGCTTTATAAACCAAGCATTATTCAGGAGGCACCTATCAAGAAACCTTCCTAAGCTCACATGAGCTGGTGGCAACAAACTTGTCTGTAAACAATCGGATGCCAATCATACCTATATAAAGCCCACAAGTTAGTGGCACCCTTTTCAAAGCCCATAAGTTAGTGGCACTTTTCCAAAAGCCCATAAGTTAGTGGCACCCTTTCAAAGCCCATAAGTTAGTGGCACCCTTTTCAAAGCCCACAAGTAAGTGGCATCACTTGGAAGTTAGTGGCACCTTTACAAAAGCTTACAAGTTAGTAGCACTCTTTTCAAAATGCATAAGTCAGTGGCACCCTTTTCAAAGCTCACAAGTCAGTGGCACCCTTTTAAAAGCCCACAAGTCAGTGGCACCTCTTTAAAGCCCATAAGTCAGTGGCACCTCTTCAAAGCCCATAAGTCAGTGGCATCTTTCCAAAAGCCCATAAGTCAGTCGCACCATTTTTAAAGCCCACAAGTTAGTGGCACTCTCTTCAAAGCCCATAAATCAGTGGCACCTTTCTAAAAGCCCACAAGTCAGTGGCACTCTTTTCAAAGCCCACAAGTCAGTGGCACCTTTTCAAAGCCCATAAGTTAGTGGCACATTTTCAAAGCCCACATAAGCTGGTGGCACCTAGTCTGAGTCAAAGCCTACACAAGCTGGCGACACCCGAGTCAAACCCACATAAGCTGGTGGCATCCAAGTTTGAGTTAAAGCACACACAAGCTGGTTGCACCCAAGTCTAAGTTAAACCCTATACAAGTTATGGCACTTGAATTAAAGCCTACACGAGCTGGTGGCACCCAAGTTTAAGTCAAAGTCCACACAAGCTGGCAGCACCCACAGAAAAAATCCATGTTACTCTACACCTGCATAAGGGAGTCAAGCTTTAGAAAACCTAACACCCTAGTAGCAAGAGCAAACCGTACAAAATTCACTTAAACCTCTATCAGGATCGCTGCCAATACACTGCATTTATCACAACAAAGTATTAATTATAATTTATTTTTTTACAGGTGTTCTAAGAAGTGTCATTCTAACTCAAGCAAAATAGTATCTATTTATTTTTTTCCTATTCCTGATTTCTTAGCAACGAAAAAAAAGGGCAGTTGTAGACACCTTATTTTATCCGAGCTAATTTTTTAGTAACTTGAGGCATCGATGTGAGAGGGGGCGTGATCGTCACCCAACAAAAAGTATTTTTGAGGAGGTCAAAAAGGCTTATGGATCATATCAAAGATAAATGGAAAGATATGGCATCAAAGGACATAGTTCAAGGTGCCTAGGGACAAAATATATGAGAAAAATCATAATTTTGCTTGAATGTATCGATACAAGGTTCTCATGTATCATTACAATGCTCCAACGATCTAAAAATTTGAAATGTCCCCATTTGTATTGATACAACATGTAAATGTATTGATACATTAGCTTATGTATCGATACATAAGCTCTTGTATCGATACTAGGCCATGCTAATACCAAAACATGCATTTTGTAAAGAAATGTGTTGATACATATCAAAATGTATCGATACAATGAAGCATTGTATCAATACAATAGTTCATAGTATCGACATAATGATCATTGTATCGATAAAATATTTATTATATCGATACACTCAAGGTTTTTGGATCAAATGTATCGATACATGCATGCCATTCTCCACAGTCCGAGCATTTTTGACTCATCCACCATTGATCAAAAACTCGATTTTAACTCATTTTTTTGCATCAGAAAAGATCAAAACCCATATAAGATACAAATTTAGACTTTTGAATTAATCAAAACACTTTTTGAAGTCTAAATTAGATCAAAAAGTTCAATGTCACATGATCACCCTACTCCTCCCTAGTTTGTTAACCAAGATCACCATTAGCCACCCTATTTGCTGAAAAATCATTTCAGCATTTAAACCAACCACCCTCTGTCCATCATATTGCTAGCAAGTTGCTCCCTACAGCCATTCTATAGCCATCAAGCTGACATCATTTTGTCCTTTTTGAGAAATAACCAAAAACACCTCTAATTTGGCTCCAAAATACTGGTATAAATAGACCACTTCTATCTCAGCTGAGGGATCTTTAGTTTCTAGCTCATTTTTAGCTTCCAAAACACATTCACACTTCAAGAAAACCAAATCCCGTAGCTAACTTCACTCAGCACCTAAAAATAGCCCAAAACATTCACTTTTAACCACTACACATTCTGAAAATCACCCTCATCCATACTAGAACCAAAACCTCATTATTCCTCTCTTTTTCTTGCTTATTAACAACAAGGAAAAGAGGAAAATTTGAGCCATCTCTACTGCTCTAACTATATGGCCAAAAATTAAAGTTTTGTTAGTATAATGTCTTACTTTATCACTTTCATTTTTTGTTTTTTAAACATCTTCATCATTTTAGTGAGCTCTTCAAGTCCCCATAACCTTCTTACGATTCTCATGCATTATTGTGGCTTTTGGTTATGGAAGTTTAGGATTTGGATGCCTTAATGCCCCTTTGATGTGTAAAATGCCTCATTTCATCCTTATTATTTTGACAGCTCTTGCTCATGCATTTTATGCCGTATCCATGCATCTTGTTATGATTAATCCATGTATGAATCCTTAGCCTAACATATTTCAAGTGTATTTGTACATTAGCTTGCATCTTGTCATGAATCATTATCATTTTCAGCATCCATATCATTTTCTTGTCAAAATGCATAACACTTTTGTTGTCAAGACCATCGGTAAAGTTAGCATCCCTATTCATGTTATGTGTCATCCCCTTGTATGTTCATTGTCTTCTCATTGTCTAAATGCATGTTTGATGGCTATCAAAAATTGATTTTCAAAACCTCCCTAAGCCAAACGTGTTAACCTCAATCAATGAGGATTATCATGAACTTAGCATTTTCCTCAAGGTTAGCAAAAAATAACATCTTGGGGAAATTTAAGTTTTCCAAATCTGGAATCCAGGTTAAACGAGCTTAAATCAGAAGATTTTGCAGCAAAAATGGCCCTACACTTGTTCCCGAAATGCTCGTGCCTTGTTTTTGAGTTGAAACCTTGAGTGGTATGATCAACAGGTTGTTTTATCATCCCAAAATACTTCAAGGCTATGCAAATGAGTTCATGATGCTGATTGGTTTGAAGGCTTTAGAAGGTGGACAAGATACCGTTAGAAAGATAACTCGACGACAGTCAATATAAAAATATTTCCAATACCCCAAAAAGTCACTTTCCAAAGGAATAAATTTTCAAGTTTGAATTAATTTCACTATTGGCAAAGCATATAAGGGACAAGGTGTGTCACAATTTGAAAAATCAGTCCGGACTCTTTTGGTATCGAAAAATTGCAAATAATACCTTTCCAAAAAAAATTTCATGAACTTTTCAAAAAAATGTTGGACGGTTGGAAAAATCATTTAGTGGGCCAAAAAGGCCCAACCAGAAAGCGCTTTGTTCACTCTAGGAATTTCGGATAGTCTAGGTTTGAAAAATCATAACTCTTTCATCCGGACTGATCCAGCGATGAACAAGGGCTCATTAAATTTGGAAAGTGGGATCGCACGATGCTATCCTCTATTCTTGATCATGGTCAAAATTAAGTTGTTTTCTCAAATTTTGTCTTGAGACATTCGAATGCCTCTGTATCACCTCGATTATACTCGATACCATGCTTTGACCTCCCGCAAGCTCGTATCAAGACACGAATATATTTTTTTACATCTTTACCATCCTCATTCACAATAATTTTTTTTGCCAAAAATCGTTGAAACACTCACACATTTCCTAAATCACAAAGTTTTGTCAACTAAAGTTTTCCAACACAACTTTATTAAAGAGTGTTAGATAATGTCACTTTGGAGGATACTCCAATCCTAACCTTTTGAGGGGATACTCTAACCCCGTTTTTCAAGATTGTCAAAATTTAAAAATCTTTCTTTGTCAAAATTATTTATCATCCATGGGGATACCCCAACCCCAACCTTCTGAGGGGATACTCCAACTTTGTTTTTCAAAATTGATAAAATTTAAAAATCTTCCCTCGTCAAAAATTATTTATCATCCATGGGGATACTCCAACCCTATTTTCTTGAGGGGATACTCTAACCCTGTCTTTCAATTACAATTAAATTTTTCTCCTTCTTGAATTTCTATGAATGTGTCAAACAAACCTTGTTCAATCAAGAAACCCAGAGTCATCTCAAAAATTATTGATTCAGTTATTTCTAAATAATCGATGCCAAGTATGAGATAAATTTTGATAGTCCATCTTTTTTCTTTATCATTGCATTGAATGATCCATGTTATGTTACTCTATTTGTTGACTTACTAATGTGATTTCTTTGTGATGATTATTTGCATTTATGTTTTCCAATCATTTCAAATAAATTAAAGGTAAAGTTCAACTTGGGTAGTTCTTCAGTGCCCAAAGTGGAACATTCCATTTTCAAAGTAAAATCAAAGGTCATTTTTATTGAAAATATCTATATTCCCCATCTATCCCAAGCGTATATGAGATTAAACATTTTCATCAAAACTTGGATTTGTATTTCTATAAATTTATGCATTAAAAAGGGCTATGTCAAAATAGTGATGAGTTAAGATTAAAAGAATCAAAACCGAGATAAGGCATAACTAGTAGGGTACTAATTTTGGGCATCACGAAGAGGTTCGTGTCTCATCTTGCGTAACCAACTCCTGAACCCAAATGACGAGTCTTTGTACTACGTAAACCACGTGATCAATGTTTTGAGTTTCGTAACTCAAAACATAGGTTTCAATAAGCATCCTGTCATGCCTAGCTAGAAATGATCGGTGGCGACTCCATGCGTTGGCCATTTTGTGATGGTCATCTGAAACCAATAAGATGAGCGATTCGTCTTATGGTCCCCTTCACTATATCACAAGTCGAGAATACGTACATTCTCCTTCTCATCACATCGTGAAAGAAAAGTCTTGGTCAAAAAAACATCTTTAAGTCAGAAAAATATTTTAAGTCGTATGCACCCATAGGTCCACAAGGATCTACTCGGGGCACGTTACAACATTTTTTTTGAGTAAATTAGATTTTTATTAACTTTGAAGAACAAAATATTTTCTGTACCCTTTCAAAAAGCCTGGGGGAACATGAAAGTTTTATTCCTTAAAATCTCAAAAAAATTTCAATTTACTTGTTTAATGATAATATTCTATTATTTAGATAATCATTGATACCTCTTCCATATCCTGGAAGAAATCTATGGATTACTTTAACTTGGGGTATTACCTCATTTTTATTGAAAACACTATCATAACGTGCTGAACGCGAATCCAACACATTAGACTTAAAAAAATAAATTTCATTTTCTCAAATAAGGATAAGACTTTATTGTCTTACAAATTGCACGCCCGACTTAACCCTAAATGGTTATTACAAAATGACTAAATAACTGGAAATAGCCACTAATCTATTTTAGCTAGGTGAGATTGGTCACCTACCAGAGTTCATCCTTTAAGGGTCACGAAACCCTCGTAAACAAACTCTGAAGTTTACATATTAACTAAAGATTCATATGGAAAGGGTTTGGGAATCAGAGCAGAGTGAAACATGCCCCTCAATGACGTTTGTAAAATGATACCTATTAATCACTCATTATCCTAAATCTTAATTATAATTAGTTTTAATTTTGATATTTAATTATAATTTTTTATTTTTGAAATTATTTATACTTAATATTATTTTTCTTATCTTAAGTAAATTATATTTTTATATATTTTTTGGAAATTAAAATATTTTTCCCACCCTTCTGGAAGACCTAGAAGAACATGGAAGTTTTATATTTTGTGAAAATTGAAAATTCTGATTTACTTGTTTAAAGAAGGTATTTCTTTGCTTACAATAATTGATGAGGTGACTTCCATATATTGAAAGCACACCTGTAGATTATTTTAACTTAAGGACATTGCCTTAAATTTTTGAAAAAAATTATACTATAATTTACATATAAACACACTAAATTAAAAACATAACATCATGAAAACAACTCCAAAGTACATAATGTAATTGCAAAATAATCCTTTGATTATTAAAAGTAATCTAAATAGACCTAGCATTCATGGACATTATGGAATGATCCCTAAATTATAAAAAAATTATTTAAATGCATGAAATTAGCATAATAACTCCTAAATCATGGGAAATGACTTCAATATCTCTAAAATACATGAAATTGCAAGAAAGTTCCTTCATCATGAAAAATGACCTAAATTATATTAAAATACATGAAATGATATAAAAGTCCCTAAGTCATTAGAAAATGACTACATGACATCACAATTTATGAAATTACACCAAAGTCCCTATGTAGACACCTATTTTGTCTGAGCCCTTTTTTTTTCAATAAGTTTTAATTATCCAAGACAAAGACACTAGTGGTCACCCTGATAGAGGTCAACCTTGCCTAGGTAGATTGGGCAATTTTACAACCTATTCAGTCATGCCTAAATGGCTGTATATGCACGTGATGAAAAAAATGCAATTTTAAAGGATGTAAAGAATAAATTTTGGATAAAAATGATGAATATTTAAGAGAAAAATTAATTTGTAATTATTCAGTCTTGCTTAAATGGCTAGGTAGATTAGGCAATTTTACAACCTATTCAGTCATGCCAAAATAGCTGCATATGCACGTGATGAAAAAAATGCAATTTTAATAAGTTGTAAAGAATAAATCTTGGATAAAAATGACGAATATTCAAGAGAAAAATTAATTTTTAATTATTTTCTTATCAAATTTTGCAATCATTTTTTGTAAATGATATCACAGTCAAATTTTTTATTTTTAAGAATGTTTTAAGATTTTTCCATAAAAATTGATAAGTTGATCGTCGTATATTTCACCTATACCCTATAATATTTATGCCAATAGACACTCTGAAAAATAAAAAATATTTAAGGAAAAATCAGTATTGGTATTTTATACCACGAGGTGTCGAGTTGTTTAATTTGTCAATTAATTTTGAATTTTTGTTGTACTACAAGTGTTTCGCCTGTGAATTTTTTCAGTAAAACTTGCTCCATATTCCAAGTTTTTATCTTTATTATTTCTATCAATTAATGTTTTGAGCAAGGTATTGAATTCAACTCATTTTTCTAAATCTGGATTTATTTTTGAAATTGTTTTGTTTTCAATATACGGAGTTTTCTACTCCATAAATTTTTGTTAGAATTTTTCAACATTTAGCATTTTTAATGTTCTTTAAATACTTTCATTAAATTCATATTAATTTAGCTTTTGAAACTCTAATTTATTTTATGAGTTTTTCATTTTTTAAACATCAATTTTTTTCTATAAGGATTTTTTTCGTAAAATTTTATAATTTTAGAATTTTTAATTATCTTTTTCTTACATATAGAATTTCGCAAAATTTCCTTTTAGAGTTTAACGCTTAAAAGTTTTATAAGAAAATTTTATTATTATTATTATTATTATTATTATTATTATTTTCATTTTTGGGTTAAATTTTTTAATGGGCTTAAAACTTGCAAATTTTACTAATGGACCCAATAAGCCCATTTCTTTCTCAACAAACCAATAAGCTTGCCAAGCCCATTTTTGATTTTCTACCTATCTCATTTTATTCTTTACAAGCCCAACAAGCCCATTGTTTGATTATTTCAATAAGCCCATTTTATTTTCCAACTAGGCCTAATTAGGCCCATTTTGATTTTTTTCAACAAAGCCTAATAGATTTTTTTTCTCTCTAAAATTTTTATCAATTCTTTTGGATCCAGAATTTTCATATGAATATTTAGTTGAGCCTCTTATGTATCTAAATTTGAAACTAAATTTGTCAATTTATAATTTCTTATTATTTAGTCCTTCCATTTTAATTTTTCCCACTTTTGTCATGAAATTTGTAATTATAATTTTATTTATTCATACGTATTTGAAACTTTGTGTATATTTATTTTAATTTTAGATGATAACCCGATTACACGAGAATTAATTTAATCGAGATTGAATTTCTTCATTAAGGTTAATATTATCAAAATAATTATGAAGCCCAATAGTAAGATTAATGACTCATCATGATGAGTCACACATAAAGACAAAATTTATTAATTAATTCTTAACAAAAAAGTAAAAAAAAATCTAAAAAAGATATAATTAACCAAAAAAATAAATAAATAAAAATAAAATTAGAAAAAATGAATGGCCATTCGGCAAAGTGGGATGAATCCTCTTGGCCAAACCTCCCCCGTATAAATAGGGGGATGATGATTTTAAAAAGAAAGCTAATGCTTCCATATAAGAAAAACATAAAAAAAACATAGTTTTTTTTCCTTTTTTTTTTTTTTTTAGTTTTTCAAGCTTTTTAGGTAAATTCACTTGGAAAGCTTTTAATTTTTGTTGGTTTCGTGCATGATTCATCCTTGTAATGAGTTTTGTGATTACTTGTACTTGTAGATTTTGTTCAATATTCAAAGGCCAAGTATGAAAGCCATAATCAAAGTTTCTTGATTTTGTTGTTATATTTGATTTTTATTAGTAATAAATTAATTTTCATCAAAATAATTTGTATTTGCTGGTAGAAATGATGTTATTTTCATATGTATATTTTTTTCCTATTTTCCTTGGCATTTTCATGTTGATTTATGTTGATATATCCATCATTCATCATTATTTCATGCATATTCAAACTTGGTAGAAACTAGGGTATGCATTTATATTGATATTCATGATAATACGAGGAGAAAAATATTTTTGATTATTATTTGTGTTGGCCGAATCTGATGGTGGCCTTGGGATAATTTTTCATGCTTGATTTTATGATATTTTAGATTATTTTATAAAGTTTGAAAGTTGCAGGGGCTTTAAAATAATTGTTTTCAAAATTTTAAATCCTTTGGATGGGTATATCCAAGTTGGCCAAAACATGTATGTATGATTTAATAATGTTTCTTGACTTTTTTGCTGTTATTTTTTTATTATAGAAATTTTAGGGACTAAATTGCAAAAATTAAAAAAATCTTTAAGGCCATCGAAGCTTAGTTGAATTCATTATGGGCCTTTAGAAGTGCTTTCATTCATTTTAAACCTATTTTAATGCATATCTTGCATTTTTAGCCCTTAAGGGCTTTTTTGTAATTTAAAAAATTTTAAAGGCCTATTTGCAAAAGTTGAAAAAAAATTGTTCCAAGGCCAAAAGTACTTGGCTGAATGCTTCTTATGATTTTTGTTATGTTTTCCATGCTAATTTTGACATGTTTGATGTGTGGTTATGTATTTTGTTTAATTTAGGGATTAAATTGTAAAGTTAGAGAAGTTCAGAGTCATTAAGTAAAACCTTATGTTTTAGGGTCAAAAGGGTCATTTCCCACACCAATTACCCATTTAAGGTATTTTGGTCACTTAGGAACATTTCTAGAATTTTTAATCATTTTAAGGTTAATATGCAATTTTGCAAAAAATAGAGACCTATTAGCAAATTTTGTAATTTAGGCCATATTTGATCTCAAAGCTGCCCATTTAGGGTAAAATTATTATTTCATATCATTATTGAGTCTTTTAAGGTACCGAGATATTTATATGTCGAAGGTACACCCTAAGGATATTTTATTAATTTATCCTAAAACCAAGTCTTTTATGATTACCAGGATGCTTATATGTCGAAGGTGTATAATAGGGATAGGTTCATCCTTTTATGATGATATCAAGTCCTTTAAGGTATCGAGATACTTCTATATCAAAGGTACATCTTAAAGGTAGTTTAGTAATTTACCTTAAAACGAGTCCTTTACGATGACTAAGATACTATTATGTCAAAGGTGTATAATAGGATAGGTTCATTTTTTTATGATATCAAGTCTTTTAGGGCTTTTAAGATGCTTTCATAACGAAGGTAGTCCTTAGAGGTATTTTAGAAATTTATCATAAAATCAAGTCCTATGTAATTACCAGGATTCTTTCATGTTGAACGCGTACATTAGTGATAAGTTCATCTCTTATGATCAATTATGAGTCTTCTATGATTACCAAGATACTTTCACACTGAAAGTATACCTCAGGGATGTTTTAGTAATTTTACATTAAAATCAAGTCTTTTAGAGTTACCAAGACATTTTCACATTAAAGGTATATTTTAGGGGACATGATGGTCTCTTTGGCCAAATCCGAGTCCTTAAAGTCTAGTTTTGTACTTTTGTAGAAACTGGGTTTTAAGGTAAATTTTATTATTTTTCACATAATCGAAATTTTTGAAAACGAAGTCAATTTCTTCAAGTTAATGGAGTTCCTGGAATGTCTCCTAATATATTGGAGGGGTTTTACAGATTATTTTAATAATAAGATATCTTTTTTAAAATGAAAATTGAGACTTTTAAAATTTTATGAAAGTAAAACCTTTTACGTTCTTCTAGGCTTCTGATAGGATATGTAAGATATTTTAATTTTTAAAACCTTTTGTTTTCCTCCGACTCTTCGGTGAGGTGCGAAAGATATAATAATAAAATCTTTCATGTTCCTTCGGTCTTCCAGTGGGGTGCAGAAGATATTTGAATTTTTCAAAAATATTAAAAACCCAATTTTGTTTTCCAAATTAATAAATTTGTTTCATAAAATTTTATTTTGAAAAATGAAAATTATAATTAAATATCGGATATAGAGACCGAATAAAAATCCAAATTTAAATTAATATGTAATTAATAAGGTATTAATTGTTGGGCACCATAAGAGGGATCGATCTTTACTCGTGATTGTACTTTACTCCCGACTCTTTCACATGAACTCTGGTATTAGCATGGGCCTGAGATTTTGTTTTGGTGGGTTTCGAACCCTTGAAATATGAACTTTGATAGGTGACTAATCTCACCTAACCAAAATAGATTGACGGCGACTCCAAAATAAATGATCATTTCATAATGACTATTTAGGATAAGTTGAGTGAGCGATTCATCTCGACGACTCAATTTCCAAACATAAAAATTGAAAAAAAAATAATGATATGACCCATAAATAGTTACTATAAAATGACCATTAATTTTGTGTTTAGGGATTCCCCAAAAGGTTTAAAATCTTCCTTGGCTAATCTCCTTTCATCCCCATGCACTACCACCAATTTTTTGACAATTCATACAAGCTAGCTTGCAAGTAAACCATCTAAGGCTTAGTTGATTTGATCAAGGGCCTAAAATCTTCTAATTTAAGGCATGGATTCAGCTGGTGGACAAACTTAGCTGTATGGCTTCAAAGAGGAACCCACACGTAAATGGTCATAACTTAGTTTTATGCGAGAAAGAGTTTTTAACTCTAACCTAGAATAGCACCCATTGAATTTCAGTTGAACTAAACTTGAAATGATTAGAAAACAATCTAACTAGATGCCATTTGGTTCCCAAGTATGATTAAAGCATTACTTTCATTTATTCTAAGCTTATTCATGCTTTAATAGCTTATGGTGCATTGGTAGTTCTCATGCTCATATTTTGATGTTACAATGTTTGTGAAAGACCTTTTATGTGATTATAAAATGATTTAAGGCTATTAGGAAGAAGAAATATAAGAAAACTTCAATGAAGAAGCTTGTCCATGATGAAATTTTTTTGTAATATCAATACAGAGGGGTTTATATCAATACAACTATTTCCACAACCAAAAATCTCTGAAAAATACAACTTTGTATCGATACAATATGACCTTGTATCAATACAAGGAGCACTATATAGATACAATATGGCCTTGTATTGATACATTGAGCATTGTATCGATACAATACATGTTCCAGGCCTGAAACAAAAAAAGACGAAGTTGTATCGATACATCTTCATGAAATTCATGCAAAATGACATTTTTTCACATTTTTTTCAATAGAGTCCATAAGCATTTCAAGCTTTCCCATAAAACTTTCATATCCCTTCAGTTTTCTGGAGAGGTGTGAAAAATTTTGATTTTCAAAATATTTAGAAACTCAATTTACTTAGAATTGAAGAAATAATATTAATCGTAGATAGTTTATAATACGAGAATTATAATTAAACATCAAGAAACTAAGACAAATTATAATAGAGATTTAAGCTAAAATGTAATCAATAGGTGCCATGATGGAAGAGACATTCACACTCCGCGTGTAACCAACTCCTAAACCCTTTTTACATGAATCTTTGGTTATTAAGCAAACTTTGGAGTTTGCTTTCAAGGGTTTTGCAACCTTTAAAAAGATAAATGCCAATAGGTGACCAATCTCACTTAGCCAAAATAGATTGGTGGCGACTCCAAGTTAATTGGTCATTTTGTAATGGCTATTTAGTATTATGTTGAACAAGCGATTCATTCCAAAAATTAAGTCCGGTGTTCGCATTTAGCATGTTATTCAATGACTTAGGAAATGCTAAATGATCCCTAATGATTTGGCCAACCCTAAAATGACCCTTAAATGCATATCAAAAGTTGGAAGAATTGCTCTTTGGTCCCTAAGGTTAGGCCAAAATGGATAATGACCCTAAATGCATGTTTCAAAAATTGGAAAAAAAATCTTTTGGTCCTTAAGGTTTAGCGAAAATAGAAAATGACCTTAAAATACATGGAAAATTTTTCAAAAACTTGCTATATACCCCTACATTTAGCCACTTCTAAAAAATACCCCAAAAAATTTCTTTCAAGAAATTGTGATTAAAAAACAATGCCATGCGTAATTTCCATGTTTAAAAAATGCCTTTCCTAAAAGAATGATGTATTTTTCATGCAACAACAACAAAAACAAGTAATATTAGCAACTTAACATGTCACTTGAGGACTAATTAGAGAACATGAACAAAAGAAAACTATAAGCATAAATGAATGTGAGATAGAATATCATAAATTGCATGCATACAAAATAAATGACATAAATTGTAAAAGTGAAAAAAAGCATGTATTAAAACGGCAAGAAAATAAATGAACATGGGTTCAAAACTACCAAACCAAGCTTTAGAGTTCAAAGTTTGGCTTTATGAAATTTTGAGCAAAAATTGGTAAAGAAAGAAAACATCTTTGATCATAGCTCATAGTTTGGCCTTTAGAAATGGTAGTTAAATCTTAGGCACAAACAACCCCTAAGGAAAGCTTAGGATCATTAAGCTCGAAAAGGGAGGAAAAACTTAGAAGAAAAATAAGAAATAATCAAATAAAGTAGAAAAAAGAAAATTTTTGTGAAAAAACCTTGAATATTAGCTTGGAAAAAACCTTTTTCTTTTCAATTCTTTTAAACAAAAACCCAAAGTTGGAGAAAATGGGAGGAAGGAGATATTTAAAGGAAAAAATAGGTAGAAAGTACCTTGAATAACTTTGAAAGCTTTTCTTTTCTTTTTCTTTTTCCAAATTATTTCACAAGCTAAAATGTTTTGGAGGATGAAAAAAATAGATCATAAAAAAGAATCGCCTTCCATGCAAATTGGACAATAGGTTAAATAACCCCTTGGTCTTATTTTTATTTTTTAGTTAAAATTATCTACAATTGGTAAGTTCAAACTTACTATTTCCTGCAACATGAATTATAGGCGAACCTTTAATGATAAGCTTGATTTAAAATGTCTCTTCCATGCAAGGTTGCCAGGTGTAAAGGAAAAAATTTTAAAGGTGAAAAGTGAATTAAAATAAATAAAATAAAGTAGATAAAAATTTGGTTTAAAATGTTGTATAAAATAAATTATAACAAAAAATCTTATTTGAAAAGGAAAAAACAAAAAAGGAATTAATTTATGAAGTTTTATGTGTTTCAAAGCCTAGATGTCCTAACTTGTAAGTAATGGCCCATTAAAAATCTATTAACCAAAATCTCTTAATAAATCCACATGTGTCAAAAAATATTTAATTAAAATCTTATGCATAGGAATTTAAATAAAAAAAGATTTACGTAGGAATTCTAATTACAAAAATGTGAAAGATTTAATTGAATGTTTCATGCATGTAAGTTCAAGTAAAATTCAAAATTCAAAAAAGTTGATGAAAAATTGTATGGGTGAATTTCAAATTAAAAATCCAATATTGAGAAATTTATGTGTGAAAGTTTAATGAAAAATCCTATGCGAAAGTTCAATTAAAATTCTACATGTAGGAATACGATTGAAAATTCCATATGAAAAATTTTAATTAAAAATTCTAAGTAGAAAGTTTAATAATAGGTTCCATATGTGAAAAGTCTACTTGGAAATTCTGTATTCAGAATGCTTAACAAAAGATTCGACATGTGAAAATCTAAAAAAAATTAAAATTTTGCATACAAAAGCCTAGTTTAAAAGTTTATATGTGAAAATTTTGATTCAAAATTTTATTTGTGAAAAGAATGCAATTTATCTTACAATTTGACACTTTGTGATAAAAATATCAACATGGACATTTGCCCTGATAAATTCCCAAATTTCAACCAAAGTATTGATAATTTTACCACGTATTTATGGATACTGCATGAATGAGTATCAATACTTTAATGTCCTAGCATGTGCCACCTAGTTTAATTCATAGAGTATCAATACTTATTGATCGTTGAAAGTTAGGAGGTCAACCTTAGCATAGAGGGGACCGATCCCCTTTAAGTTAATTGGTCGATTCTTTACTTTGGGCACTTCTGAAATATTTGAGAGTGGGCTTGGATGAAACTAAGTGTCTACGTAGGACTTGATGTACATTATACTTAAGCGGTTAGCTTTCCCACTTTATATACATATCCTTTTCCCCTTTGCACACTTGATTTGTTAAGGACATGTTATCTACTCAAAGCATTAAATCAAGTTTCTTACACCTAAAATATCTCAATTTACTCTTCTTAATCAGAGTAATTTTTCATCATCGAATAACATTTAATTTCTAACAGTTTTATTAATCATAATAATAGAAATTGCTACAAAATGCAAGGAAACTATACTTTAAATGAATAA
Source organism: Adansonia madagascariensis (assembly GCA_038381835.1). Taxonomy (NCBI): domain Eukaryota; kingdom Viridiplantae; phylum Streptophyta; class Magnoliopsida; order Malvales; family Malvaceae; genus Adansonia; species Adansonia madagascariensis. The sequence goes on from JBBYHL010367419.1 coordinate 18,362, forward strand.
ATCACTTTATATTCAAATGTAAATTCAAACTTTCTTGTGGTTAGAGGTGCATCAACCTTATGAATTTTACATAACGTTAATGATAAAATGATAACTTAAAAAAATAAAATTAAATAATCCATACATGTGGTCCTATAAAATTTTACTTTGATCCTTTAACTATTTTACAAAATTAACTATCTTCCTGTAAAGGCAAATAACTAATCTCATGCTATAACTCTTTATAGATGTCATTTTCCTTACATAATTATTTTAAAAAACATTATTTAAAATAACTATTATTTTATCTAAATCAATCAACTTAAGATGTTATTACTACTTTAAAACTCTAATAATAACATCCATCATGTATGTATTAAACTTTTCTACATATCATAAATCATTCCTTATCGATGTTATTTCGGTTATATAGTTATTTGAAGGAAAAACTTTATTTTAAATAACCACTATTTTATCTAAATTAGTCAATTTAAAAATGCTATATATACTCTTAACCTAACGATTTAGAACTTTAATAATAACATCTTAAATATATATGTATATTTTTGTTGCACATTAAGTATAATTGCAACAAAATATAGTATTAAATAATTACTAAGTTCATTTAAATCATATTAGCTTATTGTAATATGATACAAATAATTGCATATTAATGTCATTTTCTGTATATAATTATTTAAATAATTACTAAGTTCATTTAAATCAATAAACTTAATTGCTGTAACTACTCTTAAGAGAATGATTTATAATTTTAGTAATGACATAGTATGCAAACCATAAATAATAGCATACATGATTTAATAACTCATAAAATATATATTAAGGTCATTAAATAATAAATTTCATGGCATAAACCATTATAGATGTTATTTAACATATACGATTATTTAAAGAAAAAACTTATTTGAAACAAGTACCAATTTATCTAAATCAAGCAATTTGAAATGCTATAGATAATACCAAACTAGTGATTTAGATATTTAACAGTGATATCAATTTTTTATGGAGTAAAAATTCAGTAGAATTTCGAATTGCTATTTTATAACATATTCCAAAATTATGACATAATATATATGCATTTCATAACATGTATCCTTTAATCACATAAAATGCATCCAAGATGAATATAATATTTAAATGAATAAATTTCATAGCATAATAGGGCATATAGCTATAAAATTTGAAATTTCAAAATTAGTAAAATAATTTTATTCACTAAACAAATTCAATTATGCACTTAGCTTTAGGCTGAAAGTATATAAATATTACCCACCTTATAAGGAGAAGACATATTATTAATTAAATCTCAGCATGCCAAAATATTTTATAATGAATTAAAATCCTAGAATATAGATGAAAAAATATTTTTAGTCATTTAATAGTACATAATATTAAATAAGAAATATCTTATGATATTATTAAATTTCAAAAAAATATAAATAAATTCAGCATAAAATTACTGAATCGACAGTGTCAAAAACAGAATCCAAATGTGGTCAAATGGGTCATTTTATTAATTTTTTCACTATTTATTGACTAAGTATTGCTCGAACTTAGTGTTGTTCATCGAGTTAGTGTTGTTCAGAACTAGAGGTGCCAATTGGGCGGGTTCAGGCGGGTTCAAGATGAGTCATTTAGGGTTCAAGTTTTTTTAGGTTCGGGCTAATTCAGGTTTGGGTCTATTCGGGTTCGGGTTCTTTCGGGTTCGGGCCAATTCAGGTTCGGGCTAATTTGGGTTCAGGTTTATTAAGGTTCGGGCTAATTCGGGTTCGGGCCAATTCAGGTTCAAGTTCGAGTTTAGGTCGGGTTTGGGTTTGAGTATATTTTACATCATTTTTTTATTTTATGTTAAATGTAATCACTTTTATGTAATTTTGAATTCTAAGCCTAGGCATAAATTTGGTCTCGTCTGGCATGAAAAAATCTTAATTCGTTGCTATGGGCCTATTCATGGCCCAAAAAATTTTTGAATTCTAAGCTCAGGGCTGAATTTATCCTGCCGACCCATTTAAATATAAATCATTGTTCATAATATTAAAAAGTCATTTTTATATTAATATTTACATATTTTATAATTAAATTTAAATAAAATATATTATTTTATGTAAAAAAAATATTGTTTTAGGTCAAGCATACTTGAAACTTAAAATCTAAGACCTGAGCTTGATCGTGCCAAGCCTATTGTGTTGGGTAGGCTGTCTGGCCTATGGACAGGTCGTCTGGCTCATGGGCAGGTCTAGTTGCTAGTTTAACATGTGATTTTTTTTTGATATGTTATTATCTATTATGGTTTTAATAATTTTTTAATTTATCTTATTACTTTGTTATATTATTATCATAATCTAATTATCATTACTTGAAATAATAATAATAATAATATTCAAAAAAGCATTTAAAATTTTACTACTAACATGCATAAACTCTCAATATTTAATAAGTTTAACGAATTAAATTAAAAAATAATAAATTTATGATATACTTTATTAACAATGCTTTCAAAGCTCATGATATAATTTATTTTTTGATAAATTATTATTTTATCATATATAGACCTGCTCAAGGATCGAGCTATCCACTTAGCCCAATTGGGCCTAAGCTTGGGTTCTCATATTTTGGTTTCAGACTAGCCCAATCCGACTCGAAACAGTTATTTTAAATTAAAATAAAATAATTTTATTTGATTTTAATTATAAAATATATAAATATTAATAAAAAAATTCTTTAATGTGGTGAACAATAATTCTAACTTGAACAGGCAGTTTAGGCACATTAAATAAGGGCCTGAGCTTGGGATTTTAAAAAATTCAAGCCGCTGCTGGCCCAACCCATAAGCAGATTTAATCATATATAAAATATTAATTAAATTTTTAATATTTAATTAAATTTTATATAATATTAATATTCAATATTTAATATTTGATTCATTTTTTATATGGTATTATCAATTATGGCTTTCATATTTTTTAATTTATCTTATTATTTTGTAATGCAATTATCATATTCTAATTATTATTACTTGAAAAAAATAATAATAATAATATTCAAAGAAGTATTTAAAATTTTATAGCTAATATACATAAACTCTCAATAGTTAATGAGTTTACCTAATTAAATAAAAAAATATAATAAATCAATAATAAACTTTATCGACAACATTTTTAAAACTCATAATGTGATATATTTTTTGATAAATTATTATTTTATCATATACAGACCTACTCAAATGTTGGGCTATCCACCTGACCTAATTGGGCTTGAGCTTTGGTTCTCATTTTGTTTTAGAATAGAGCGGCCTAGTTGGAACAATGATTTTAAATTAAAATAATATATATTTTATTTAAATTTAATATAAAATATATAAATATTAATAAAAAATATATCTTTAATGTGATAAACGGTAATTCTGGCTTAAATGGCATATTTGGACAAATTAAATAAGAGCCTAGGCTTGCGATTTTAAAAAAATTTGGACTGCTACTCGGCTCGACCCATGAGCAGGTTTAATCATATATAAAATCTTAATTAAATTTTTACTATCTAATTAAGTTATATATGGTATTAATATTTAATTCATTTTTTATATAGTATTATCTATTATGACTTTTATATTTTTTAATTTATCTTATTACTTTGTTATATTATTATAAGATTCTAATT